>JAGFMF010011954.1:207824-270066 GCA_019455555.1 Galemys pyrenaicus
ATGGTTGGATGGATGGATGGATGGATGGATGGATGGATGGATGGATGGATGGATGGATGGATGGATGGATGGATGGATGGATGGATGGATGGATGGATGAAAGAAACTTCCTAAATATTTTATCTCCTACCGCCAGCCTTTCCACACTCAATTCTGCTGTAAACACTGCTGCCAATTTAACACCTGTAAAAACAGCTGACTCACTTTATTACCTTCATCCAAAGCAACTAACTTTCTCTACTGAATAGAAGATAATGTCCAAACCCCTCAGGCTAGAATCCAAGTCTCCAAACATGGTCACAACCAACCTTTATTAACTTATTTCTCACTCTTCATGATTTAAAATAAATAAACCACAGTATTTTCACTGTTCCCTACACAATCTGTTCATTTACCAGTCCAAGAATTTGTCCGTGTTGTCTTTTCTGGCATGCCCTTCTTCTTTTCTCTATATAGGAGCTTCCTATGTACCTTTCAGGGGTCCCTGTAAGTCCTGTTTCTTCCATTAATCCTCCTCTTGGAGTCTACAGTATGTCATTGTCCCTTAAATTTTATATTTTCTGTCACTTAATACTTCTGCTTTTCTCAACTGCCTCATAAACCTCTGGATACTAGGGAAGGTGAGTAAAACCTTTTAGCATTTTTCAAACTACTTAGCACAGTACAGTGTTCCATAGAAGGCTAATATATCCTCACAGAGAAGGGCCTCCCCAGTAATGAAGGTGGTGTTCCTTAGACATACTTCTCCTCTTTCCACCTAGTCACTTTGGAGAATTACAAAGAGGACAGGGTACCAGGTCTTATAAATTTTTACTTATTTCAAAATATTTTTATGAATTGATGTAATGAGGATGTTGGCACAGGTTAAAATTTCATGATTGAAGATTCTCTTTTATTATTCATTTCATGCTATTTTATAAAATAAATGAGTCCTCCCCTGGGACATTGAAAATATAATTTGACTTACAGAAATTTGATTTACAGTCCTTTTCCCCAGAAATATATGCATGGGGGTAAGGCTTGATTTTTATCTTTTAAATTTTTTTCCCAAATTATGTTTATCAAGATATTTATATATTTATGAATCAAGACTCTCAAAGCCAGTTAGTATGTTTGGAAATTCCTATGAAGACTTTGAGAATCTTATCAAGTGAAGTTGTTCTGCTTTTTGGAAGTCCTGGTGTCACCTATAGCTCCCAGCTCTGCTCCCAGAGACCTTATTCATGGTCTCATGTATAAGGCCTTGGTCCCTCTGCCGACTGGGCCTTCATTTTAGGTCAACCCATTTTTCAGGCAACTGAGTTACAAGAGCATGGAACCTACAAAGTTATTCACCCCCAAATCACCTGGATATTGTCAACATTCTAACTGTTTGGAAACAGACTGGGTCAAACAAGGACGCCCACAGAGGACCATTTCCATCCCAAATTTCACTAGTCTCTGGACACAGAAAGCTCTTATGAATATAGCGATGTAGAGAGCTACAGACTGAGAGATGCCACACGTAGAACATGTTCCTGTGGTAGTACCAAGTCTTTTACCCGCAAATTACTTTAATTGAGAGCATTAGCTTTCTTTTCCTGTCTGTAGTGACCAAATACAACTCCTCAAACTTAGACTTCTTTCCACAAAGTTTAAAAACATAAACTGTGAGCCCCAGCCATTTACACTGTAACCATTACTGCCACCATGAAAAATTAAGATGCTGTTCCTAAATGTACTCACTCAAACCAGTGGTGGTCCAGGCTAGGACAGCTGCATTGCCAGGAAAGGGAATGGAGTCATCAGAAGCCTTTCAACCTAGTGGTGTGAATTATTAGCAACCCTGGCCAAGCAGACAACTGACTGTTTCCAAAGAGGCTCTGCTCCAGCTGCTCATAGTAATCAATCACCCCGGTTATTACTGAAATGGCTACTGTGTCCTTGATCCTGTGTGGGTGCCAGCCCTTTCCACTCAATCCAGACAGGGAATTTGATTGGTGGGCATATGCAGACAAGCGTTCCCTTGGGCCTCAAGGAGCTTCGGTCCTGGTTTAATTTTCTTGTTTACTTGATTGGTCTAGGTGATTGCTGTCCCAGGGAGAAGGTTGGTAAAGGAGACTTAGCCACAGAGGGAGGTGAGAGCTAGCTAGTTCTAACGGTTTTCAATCACCAGTGTTAGCTGCCGCCACCCTTCCTTTTTGTTCACTTTTATCTCAGACACTCACGATGGCCTAAGCACCACACTGGAACCCCTGGATGGGGATGGTTGACCCTAAAGCTGGGGTGCAAAGGCTATACTAATGCTGCTTCAAGGTTTCTGGGCACTTACCTCCTGGGAGGGGGAGTACTGGAGTCACTGGGTATGCAGTCTCTAGAGGGAACAGTTTCCTTTACTGGGCAAGTTGGTGGCTTGATGAGTTTCTACATAAAGCACCATCTTTTTCTGAACTTACCTGGTGCCATAACTTACTTTTTGGGAGGTACCTAGAGCGGTTCGTGTATGCCTGATACTTATTTATTGAACTCAGAGAAAAGCAAGATGATAATATCTGGATCACTGAAAGTGCTTTCTATTCTGAAGATGGATTATGACATTCATGAGAGAAATTCTGAATAATCAGGTCATTCATCACATGTAGGAACACAAGGGTAGAACTGATTTCTGCTTTGTTGGGGAGAAGGTTCTGAATTCAGGAATGGAAAGTGGAAAACAGGGACATAAAGTAAAAGAACCAGGTACCAGTATGACTTGAGGTCCTTACCTGCTTACAGTAGGCAGGTGTGGTGTATAGGACCAGCCTGAGGCCACAGAGGAGTATTTACTTAATTTCCTCTGGTTTCTACTATCTTATCTTTTATCATTTTTTTTCCTCATCCTGGAGCCTGTCCAGAAGCCTAACCTTAGCCCCATCCTCCAAAACTTTTGTTTTCATCTGGTTGTCATAGGCGAAAGGAATGTATTAAATTGATCTGATAAATTGAGGATGGATGGCATTGTGTTTGGACCCAGCTCAGAGATATTGACATTTTATCCAGTTTGTTTTTGAAGACATAAAGCAATGGAATTGCAGTACTGAACACACTGGAGCCAGTGGGATAGCAGTGGCTTCTGCAGGGCCCCTCTCGTGATTCCATCAGTTCTTCAGCCTCGTCCAAAGGACCCAGGCCTAAGCCAAACGCAGGATTGGCAGCCCCTTCCAGTGAATTATCTCATTGTTAAGTGCTTGCCCATGAGGCACATTTCCATAGCGTGGAAATAAACGTCTGAAATACCTCTGTCATCTCAGTGTTTGGAAGGACAGAGATGGGTGTGGCCACTGACGAAGGAGGATCCAAGCCTGTGGCCTATCCAAGGCCTATCAGCCTATGTTTCCACCTGTGGAAACATAACCATAGATGCCTGGGATCTAGAGGGTAGAAAGTGGCCACTCAGGCTACAAAGTAGTGTCACTAGCCTGACGGAGGTAGAAACCGGGGATTGGCCTTGTAGGAGCTTTTCAGACACTCCTCCTTAAGTAAGATAACAAAAATGAGCACATATCGAGGTGCCGGGTAGTTAGCATTAGTTCATGTCATCTTTCCATTTATACATGAGGCTCAGAGAGGTTAAGTATCTTGCTGCACATCTAGTTAACAGGATATAAGCACAGGTGTGTCTGGCTACAGACCCCCCACACACACCCCTTAACTAATGCATTTTACCATCCAATTCCCAATTTTGATTCAGGAATAGAACAAGGGGCTAAAAAGGTCATCAAGCCTTCATATTCAGATGGAAGTGGGATGGGAGGAGGAATGCTTCTCAGTTGAACAAGCAGTCTGAATCAGAGGTTGTATACATATCTTCAAGAAATGCCATTTGTGGTTTATTTCAAGTGCAGGCAAAAGCTCTAGCAGTTTATTAGAACTGTTGACTCTGTGGCTTAAAGCAGAACTTAGGGATTGTTTAATGAGTAGACAAGACTAATTTTAATTAGCATAGCAATTGTTTGTAAATAGCACTTGAGGGAACCTTCAAACAACTTGTTCACCAGTACTTTTATTAAGCCTCCCCGCTGTAATCTTATGGTTACTTTTTATTTGCATTATGAATGAGCAGGAATAATTTGCTAGAGTAAGGGTTATATATGCCAATTCCAATGTCTTGGATATTGAAATTGACTATCACTGCTCCCTGACTAGCAGAGATGACAGTTTCAAATGAGAATCTGAGGGAAAGGTCACCATTTGTCTGTCATGGCCAAGAGAGTAGCTTTCAGTGTTTTTCTGGTACAGACAAATGGGTACATCTGAACAAGGACAATCAGTGAGTTTCTGTAGATCCCAATGAGGTATGTCAAAATAACCCAGTGGTTTGGGGAAAGCGTCATTCCAAGAAAACATGAGTTTTCTTTTCTGAGTGATCTTGGCTCCAAACTCTCCTCCACCCTAGTTGTGGAGGTATAATTGACCCTTAGGACTAACCTCAAGCACCCATCCTAGGGAGAGGCTTCATCTCCTTTCATCAGGGTGAGTAGGCAATTGTTTGCTGCTCTACCTGCACAGGTGACTTCTCGGAAACTAGGTAACATTCACTGCATAGGAGACTGCCTGCCCATGGGCACGCATGGTTTGGAAAGTGGCATCTTGTCACTTGTTTGCTAGTTGCAGTCTTATCCCTAAGCAATTGTAATAATTCCCAAGAGCATCTGAGGCTAGAATTCTACTGCATGGGCCCCAGCCATTCAGCAAGAAAAAGAACTTGGTTGGGATGGAATGGGAGTAAAGGGTCTCACTAGGAAGAAATCTTCCCTGAGTCAATGGGTTCACCAGAAGCTTCCATGTTGCCATTGACAGGTATCACCTTGCCTTGCATTATTTCTGGAGCCTATGGTCCATCAGGATTGCCAGGATCTCCCGGATCCCCAGGTACGGAATGAAACCAGAGAAAGACACTGAGTATACTTGTAAGTACCATGGACCAAAGGAAGCTAAGCATGGCCCCTAGCATTTGTGGACTGAGGATTGAGAAAATAGAATTGAAAATAGAGGCTGTGTGCGGAGGTGAGACTGAAAGAAGCAAGAAACTAGGATTCTGTTTTGAATCTCACAAATCATACCTAGCCACCCTGACTTTCCTCCCCGCATCAATGCTCATCTTTGGGTTTTCAGGTCCTAAAGGAGCCCATGGCCTCCCCGGGACTCCGGGCCAGCCTGGATCTCGTGGAAATAAAGGAGAACCTGGAAATCCAGGATTGGTTCACCTCCCCGAATTGCCAGGTAAATACACCTTCTTAGCTGTAAGTGTGTATTTGGATTGGGCTAGCCATTCACAATTATAGGAAGTTGTTTGTACTCTGATATGGGTGGGATGGCTTTAATTTCATGCTCAGGTAAGACAGAGCTTAGAGCTATAGGACGACAGTGTATCCCAGCAATAAGGGCCATTGAGATCAGCTGGGACAATCTCTTCAATTTCAGATGAGGAAACTGAGGCTTAGAGGGAAAGTAACTTGCCTGAGATCACAGAACCAGCAGTGACAGAGCTAGGTCTCTGCCGGGTTGTCTGAGCTCCAGGCCTGTATAGTTTCCTACATAAACTACTTACAGGTCAGAGACGTAGAGTCAGATGAGTTAAAGGAAGTTATCCATCTCTGTCCCTTTGCTCACACCTCTTATGCCAACCACAGCTTCATTGTTCTACACTACACCAGTGGTTCTCAAACTGTGCTCCTGGGCCAGCCTCAGTCAGCATCACCTGGGAACTGAGAACACACATTCTTGGCCACAACCATCCAGGCCTACTGACCCAAAGTGGGTCCAGAAGTGGGCCCAGCAATCTGGGTTTTGCCAAGCACTCCTGCCCCAGGTGACTCTCATTCACACTTAGTTTAAGAGTGACCCTACTCTACAGCATGAATGTGGAGGGCAGGAATCAAGTAGGCCAAGAGCTCTGGGATTTGTAGTGCCTCAGTTCCCTCCACCACCCAGGAAGAGGGAAGCATGACTCCCGGAAATTCTACCACTTCAGAAGAGACCAGACTTTTGACAGGCAGGCCCAGGTGTAACCTGTTCTCCTCAGCCAGGGTCAGAGCCCCAGCGCCGCTTGCTGAGCTCTGCCCAAGTCCCAGCCTTCCAGGACCAGGCGCTCATCTCTTCTGGAGAAGTGACATATTAATATGTTAGGTTTCCTGGTAGAAAAACTGTCTGAGAGATGTCTACTCAAGACTGAACACTTCTAAGCCTCCATGGTCTTTTGTTTTCGCCTCTTTACATTTAGGGTTTCCTGGACCACGTGGGGACAAGGGCTTACCTGGGTTTCCCGGGATTCCTGGAAAAGACGGCTTGCCTGGCAAAGTTGGCAGTCCAGGTTTACCAGGTTCCAAGGGAGCCCCTGGTGACATCTTTGGTGCTGAAAGTGGTGTTCTGGGCAAGCAAGGCCTACAGGGATTGCCAGGGGACAGAGGACTTCTTGGAGACCCTGGCTTTCCAGGACCCAAGGGTGACTGTTTTGTTCCCCACACTTAACAATCTACAGAAAGCCTGTCAGTAACCCATCTACTTGCATGAATACTTGCATGAATTTGGGGTGATGGCTTAATGAGAGGGTTAAAAGGAAATGTTTTCCCTCTCTTTTCGGAACTTTTCCTCAAATCGCGTAACTCCATTGTCCTGTCTCAGTAATTCTAGAAGTAACCATAACCCATAGTCATAGTTCTTGCAAAGCCTCTGATTTACCATTGGCAAGACCAGCAAGATTGGCGCTAAGAAGACAGTGGGCACGTGGGGTGAACTCCGAGTCAAGTTGTTCCACTGCAAGTTGGTTTGGTGACCCTGTCCCTGCTGTTGATCCAGGTTTTAACTACTGGTCCCTTCCTTTCCTTAGGTCTGCATGGGAAGTCGGGTTTGCTGGGCCCGAAAGGTGAGCGGGGAAGCCCTGGAAAACCAGGCCAAGCAGGACTGCCAGGCTCCCCAGGGTCTAGTGGCCTGCTGGGCAACAAGGGTCAAACCGGGCTCCCAGGACTACCAGGCATTCCAGGCACTGTAGGTAAGTCCTTTGGAGGAGGAGCTCCAGCTTGACAGACTCAAGCTAGGCCTGGGTGCCAGAGCCCTGAGGGGCAACAGCAGCATGACCTGCTCAGAGTTTAGAAGGAGAGGACTTAACTTTCCCATCTCCATGACCTCGCAGTGCCAAGCAGAGCGCATTTCTGCCCAACCCACCAGCCTGCTCCCTCCCGCTTTGTGGCTTCAGCCTCCCTCCTGCCTGTCCCTTCCCTGCTGTGGGGGTGGGTCCAGCCCATCTCCATGGCCTTCACTGGGCCATGGGAGTGTGCTTTGGGCTGGGGGGAAGCTCAAGCAGAGGGTGACTGCGTGGAGGCCCTCCTCCCAGGTGAGCATGCCTCTGAGGAGGAGCCATGGTGCCAGAGTCCTTCCCTCTGCAGTGGGCCCGGCAGCCCCCTGGGTCCAGCCTGGTGTTTGCAGCTTGCCTTTTTCTTGCACTTTCCTCTTCATCCTGTGCAGAGGCCACCTCAGTCCTCCTTTTGCGTGGCCACATGAATGAAATCAAGCTATTTGCAAAGTCACCAATATTCCTTTTACCTCCTTTATCCTTCTGTGTATCTGGGGTCTTCACATAGGCTGTTCAGGTAAGAGGACAGCACCGAAGCCCATAGTCTAACACCCCCATCAGCTTGGAGCTTAGGGGAATTACGTGACTATACACTATAACCCAGCGAGGCCAGGGGTCCCTGAACTCATGCTGTGGGGTTGGCCCCCATTGAATTTCCTTCTCTTGTTGTGGAATCCCCTTCACAGCCTCCCATTAGAATCCTGGGGTTTGCAGCTAGTTGATGCTTTTCAATCCATAGAAAACCAAGTCAGCCATTCATTTAGGTCCTTGGGGGCCCAAATACCTCTGTCCTCACTGATTTAATCCTTTGGTTTTTTAATTTCCTTGCTTTGTACCTGAACATTCCACTTTGGCAGCAGCTCAGGAGGTTAATCCCATTGACCAACTTAAATCATGGTGAAAGAAGTGTCGGAATACCTAGGAGACCAAATGGGCCTTGGGGATTTCTACAGCATTTAGCACTAGGGGGTCTTTCAACCTTAATGCCAAGGAACTGACTGACTTAACTGCTTGCATGAGGGATTAAAAGGGCAGCCCTGTATCCATGGCTCCCCGGGAGGCTGAAACAATTGCTCTGCTTTAACCTCTAATTCACCGATTGGCTAGGACATCAGCCATTGTGGCCTGATTCAGAGGGGAAGTACCAGGAAACTAGAGCCCAATTGCCACCCTGGCTTCCCAGAGCTCCATTCAGAGGCTGAAGTGTGGACCACATTCATAAAGGGAGAAGTTATAATCATAAGGGATTTCCTTACCCTGCCAGCTACTGTGCCACGCTGGGAGTAACAACCACTGCCATGGTGATCAGGGTGGTTGGTGCCAAAGTGTTAGCCAACCAAGAACTCTACCCGTTAGCAGCCTGCTCATCGAGGGCCATTTACAAAACCCAACAAGCCAACCAACCAGAAGCCATGGGAATGTGCAGTGGCCCAAACCTGGACAGACACTCACTTGACAACTGTCCTGTGTTCTCTCCTGTGCTGATTCAGGGACTCCTGGAAAGAAAGGTCCAAGAGGAGAAACAGGTTCCCCTGGATCAGCTGGAAGGAGAGGTCTGCCTGGGCTGAAAGGTGTCCCTGGATCCCCAGGGCTAACAGGCTTTCTGGGGAACTCAGGCACGCCAGGCATCAAAGGGTATCCAGGTCAGCCCGGTCCAAAGGGTAAGTGATGGGGCAGAGAGCAGTATGTGCCGAGAAGCAGCACTCATGCTGCCCGGCTCGCCCCCTCTTCTCTGCCTGGGAATGGGAGACAGAGAGGGAGGTGGGCATGTTTTTTGTAATAAGAGAGTTGGACAGGCTAGTGGTGAAAGAGCGCCCACCCAAGGTGAGTCATCCCCACTGCCTGCTGCGTGGAACCCTGGGCTGAACACCATGGTCAGTGAAGCCCAGCACAGTTACAGCCACACTGGGTTCCTCATGCCCAGAGCACCTGGCAGCACTCATTCCCAGTAGCCCCCGACTAGACAGGTGGGAGATTAGACAGGTGGCGTCTTTTATTGATATACAGGGACAATGACTGGTCCAAGGTCACACAACAGGTTAGCAACATCTCTGCCACCTTAGGCTTTTTTGCCTCCTGGGCCACACATGAACTCTAACTTGGCAAATTGTAAGAGAGGTGGTCGCCTCTTCTTTCCTCTCTGTTGCTTCATGCCTTGTCCCTGTTCAAGAAGGTAGTATAATGTGTAGTAAATAAGAGGTCAGGCTTTGGAGTTACAGAAAATTCGTGTTGAATCCCCTTTCTGCGCCTTCCTGGCTGTGTGACTGTGGGAGAGTTATTGAACCTCTCTTAGTTCCCATTTCCTTGCATGTAAGATGTACTACTAATACAAGTTCTTTTATACCTAGACTATGGAGAAACAAAACAAAAGGATTAGATCAATTTACATATATTTGACATCAGTTGCAATCCCCATGTATTCCCCATCACCATAACACCAGTGCACCATCACCTCAGTCCCCTTAAAAAAAAATAATAAAATGTAAGTAAAATAAAAAGAATAGACAAAGTAAAAAAAAAATTTCACAATTAATTTTCATTTTTAAATTAGTGGCATTTATTTCTAGAATAAATAAATGTGTATTTCCAGACCAAAAAAATTTTAAAAAAGGACTAGATGAAACCAAACCAATACTAAAGCCTAGAAAAGTGACTATGGAACTGAGGCTATGTCAGGGCGAGGAGGGGAACACAGTGTGTGAGGGGGCACCGTGGACCAAGGTAGAGGCTGAGGGTGCCTTGGTGGTGGACGTGGTGTCAGACGTGCCTCTGAGGAGGTGTGAACCTAAGACTCATACACAGTGTTGTAAAACAGTATTGGTTCAACTAGGAAAAGGAGGTGATTTCAGTGTTTATTCAAATCAATAGAAATTTCAGAAATATCTAAAAGGAAAAGTTTGTTTCTCAACAGGTGAGAAGGGGAATGTTGGACCAATAGGTTTTCCAGGAATGCCAGGTCTTCCTGGCATTCCTGGTGCAAGTGGACTGAAGGGGATTCCTGGGTCGGCTGGAAGAGTGGGACCATCTGGATGGGCTGGTAGCCCTGGCGAAAAAGGTGAACTGGAAAATTGAATACTGGCATTGCCACCCTACTTCCCAAGATACATCTTACTTGCAGACTCTGTCATTCCTGCAGCTTGAAACCATCCTGTGTTAGTTAATAAGGCCCGGGGCTTTGGAATGAAGTCCTTTCAAACCCAGAGACCTTTCACTTCTGAGTTAGCGCTGTGGGTTAGAGGCCTGGTCATACATCCCAGTGCTCAAGGAAAGAGGGTTTTGAGTAGGGTCCAAAGTTACTGGTGGTCTTTGGGCTTGTTGAAGGAGAGCATGCACAAACATGCAAAGTCAGGGCAAAGGGATTAGGGGAAAAGTTGGAAGGGCCCAGAAAGAGGATCTGGGGGTAGTCTGGGGAGAGCTACTATGTAAGTTCAACCATGCCCAACCCCATGTCTAAGCTTCCTCTCACCTGAATCTTATGATCTCCATCCCTGTAGGAGACCGAGGCGACCCAGGGCCAGCCGGAAAATCCAGTCCAAGACCACCCATGCTGAACATCCACCTCAAAGGAGACAAAGGCTCTCAAGGCTCACCTGGTTCTTACGGATTTCCTGGGCCCAGAGGTGCCGGGGCAGGGACTGGGCAGGCAAAAGGCACAGGAAAGGTTTTACAAACAAAATCGACTCCTTCCCGAGAAAAGCCCCCACAGTACAGAGCCCCAGAGCCACAGCGTGGGTGGCAGCGGGATCTGAGAAAGCCACCTTCCCTGGGCCTGAAAGGGGCCTGACCTTCGAGACTGCCCGTTTTCACTGCCACAGTGGAACTGAGTTTTTGAACCACAGGCAGTGGTATACCTGGAGCAACAAGGCAGATAATGGGGTGAGGACAGAGCAACTTTCCTAATGCTAGAGTTGGGGGGACTTTGAGTGGTGGCTCATGTGAGTAGAGACACCATCCCTACCCGCACTCCCACGTTGGAGCTAACTGTTCCCAGACATGCACATGGCTGGCCTGTGACCAGGGCACGTACACTGTGGGGAGCAAATCTCCTCTTGCTCAGTCTTTTTCAAGCTATTTTGCTTCTTTGCCAGGTGACAAAGGGCAGCCTGGCCACCCTGGGCTACCCGGCTTGCCTGGAGCTACCGGACTCCCCAACACCATCAAGGGAGTCAGTGGGAGACCAGGCCCCCCTGGTAGCACTGGACTACGGGGCTCGCAGGGCCTCAAGGGATCCCCTGGGATCACAGGTTTCCCAGGAATACCTGGAGAAAGTGTAAGTGTGCCCAGAATTTGTCTGTCCACTAAGGAACAGTTTCGATAGCATAGACCTTTCTAAACACAGCCCATTTCCCAGTTCCTACCCCTAGCACAGCTTCAGTGCAAGCCCTCTCCCTGGTTCTGACTGATCTTCTCACTCCTTCCAAATCATGCTTTCTTCTGGGTCGTCATCATGGTGCATTCTGTCTCCTCCACACGGCAGTCCTGTCTGTCCTCATGCCTCAACCCAGAGGCTCCTCCTCCACAGTCCCTGAGCAACCGCCATGACAAACTCTACCTTTCACTCACTGCTGATGTTGACCCTGGTTGGCTCCTATGTCCTCAGTGATGTTGTTCAAATTTGAGAACAGGAACTGCCTGACATTCCTTTTTATCTGTACCTCAGTGCTGGCACCCCACATTGAGTTTAGTACATCAAAAAAATTCAGGACAGACTTCCTCATATTTAGATTTCAGGTAGTTCTTTGTTGCGTCCACAAGCATCAACTGGCAAAGCATCAGGCCCTGCTTCTCTGGGTTCTTAGAAACCAGGTGGCAGAGTAGGCTTAGCAATAAAATGGACTTGGGATTGAATTCCAGCTGCATCGTTCACTAGCTTGGGAACCGGGGGATCACATGTCTAGCACTTCACATCCTTGACCCTCATTTTTCTCATTTGTCCAAAAATGAGAATAATATTCAAACCTCCCCCAGACAGTAGTGAATATTAAGTGAGAGGGTAATGGTGAAACATTTAGCCTTGTGTCTGGCTCATGGCAGGCTCTGAATAAATAGTAGTAATAATAACAATATTGAAGGGACTAAATGAACTGAGTCAGAGGACACCTATGTTCCCTGAAGGCAAAGTCTCTGCCTTTTAAAAGTGTTAGTCCATCTTGTAGAGAGAAAAAACACACACACCCACTCATGCATCCCTGAAGCCAATTGCAAAAGAAATCATTATAAACTGGATGGTCCTCACTATCCAGTTTATCACTAGGAGGGATAAAACCAAAGTGGGAAAGTCTTTTGGGGTGTGTCCCAGAATAAGCAATGGCTCATAGTTGGTAGATTTGGCAACACACAGGAAAAAGACAGGTGAATGGAAGGGGTGCCCGGGTAATAGTCCAGCGAACACAGTGACCCAGCCCCAAACTCCCTGTCTCGCCAAGACACTAAGTGGCATATGTGTTTATTGGATGCATCTCAAAATGAATCAAAACCATACCAGATACCAGGGGAAGAGCTATGCTCACGGCAGCTGACATGCCTGCTACCCAGGCTCATGGTGTCTTGGACTTTTGCCAGTGAAGGCAGCTTTCCCTGTGCAAATGATTCCGACTCTAGCACCCGCACACGTAAGCCTGCTTCCTGCGCGGAATGGTTCCAGAGCTTTGGCATGGGTGGTGGCAGCCAACTAACTGTCTGTGGAGAACACCAAGTGCCTGCCCCGGCTCTCACTTGTGTATCTTCTATGAGACTTGGCAGAGCAGCCACAACTTTATTTCTCAAGATTCCAGTTTTGAAAGGCACTGGGACATTACCTGTGACAAGACCAAGATTAAACTGCAGGTTGAAACCCACCCCTAAAATCTCTAAGCACATGTATTTGTGCTTTGTTCATCACCTTCCCCTCTTGCAAACACCCTCCCCCCACCAAGTCTGCTGCTGCCCCAGAGCACACAATACGAATGTCTCAGACATTGGCTCAGGAAGGGGAGAAGGACAAAAGGGTGGAAGTCCTGAGCTCTGGGCAGAAATAATGATTCCATATTATTTTGAAGGGTTCACAGGGTCTCAGTGGAGCTCCTGGACTCCCAGGAATATCTGGTCTCCCAGGTTCAAAAGGTCAGTAGTAGTTTCGCTTTTAATGTGTTTTTCCAGAACAAAGTGCATAGCTAGTAACCCCAAGGCTCTTCTGGAAGGAGACTGTGTTTAGGGGAAACACACTCATTGATTTGCATTTCCCCTTTGGCCAAAGCCCCTTTGCAGTCTCTGTTCCTCAAAGACATGAGACAAACAACTTGGTACCTACCAAGCTTGCTCTCTGTGGCTTTCTGGTAACCAAGGAACAGGCTTGGCTTCTACCCACACCTACCCTGTAGACTCAACAGGCGAGGAGAACCTTGACTCTCGACAGTCTCTTCCCCCACTGAATCCATTTTCCCATCCTTGCCGTGGTCATTGTTCCAATCTGGTGATGTTTGAGTGCCCCTCTCATCTCCTCTGCCCGCACTTAGGGCAATGCTGTGTCCCCAGTGCACAATGACTGCATGTAGCAGTGTTTCATGCCGGTAGCCTGGTAGGATCGCAGTGGTTTGTGATTGGTCACTGTTTACCCAATGGGTAATTTTGTCAAGGAGCTTCTCTGACTACACTGAATACGAGAATATTTTGCATTCAAAAGATCTCTTTGCTGCAAAATGAGCTCTAGTCCTCCAGCCCACTTGAACTATGTCTTGATACCCCCAGGAGATCAAGGCCAGATACTCAAAATATCCGGTAGCCCAGGACCCAAGGGACAGCCTGGAGAGTCTGGTCTCGAAGGTAAGACTGATGTACTTTTATCACGTGCCTCACGGATATCTCAAAACTAAGGATCAGAAGGAAATTTGGAAGTCTGCAAAACCCATCTAGTGCAGAAAAATTCCTACCAGGCATGTGTTCACTCACAGGCGGGCCATCGTTGCCCAAAGCAAGCCAACCTGCTTTTCCTTCGAGACTTGTAGACCGGCAAAGACCTTTCGGATGATGGCTTTCACCTCTTTAGTTTATAGCTAAATTCCTTCTCAAACGTTGTTCATTGTTCCTACATCTGAGGTCACCCAAAACAAGTTTACTTACTTTCTTTTTTTTTTTTTTTAAAGATTTATTTATTTATGCATACAAGCACTGGGGTACAGGCCAGAGGTGTGGGGGGTGAGAGGATTCACCACAGAGAGTGGGGAGCAGAACAGGCAGATCAATGGAAGTACACTGCTGAGGGGAGCAGCGGGCACAGCAGGAGAGGTCAGCCACGCCATGTGGGTCCCCTCCCTGGCAAGCGGCAGGGATCGAACTCGTGCTGCAGTGGCTGCGATTTGCTTCATAGTGCGTTGCTTAACCCACTGCGCCACCAGGGAGGCCCCAAGTTTACTTACTTTCAACTGATGTCACCTTCTAAGCATGAAGACATGCTTGCGTGTGTGATCCTTTCTAGTTTCCTCACTGGACTTAGCTCCCTCAAAAGTTCAAAGTAGCAGGCCTCACCGACGGTGCAGGGCTTAATTCTTAGCACTATCAAGCTCCCAGCAGCCACTGTAGCATGAGTTCTGTTTCCGGCCAGGGAGCTGACCCACAGGGCACAGCAGACCTCTCCTATCTTGCCTGCTGCTCCCCTCGGCAGTTTCAGTAGAGTCACCTGTTCTGCTTCCCATTCTCTCTCTCTGTCTCCCCTGTACCTCTGGCCCACACCCCAGTTCTTGTATGCATAAAAAAGGTGTTCAGAGTAACTTCACCTTCCTGCTCTCCCATTCCCATGGAAGACCGAAATGGGGTCTCTGAGCAATCAGTATTTTTTCTTGATTTTGTAGGTGTGAAAGGAAAAGATGGACTGGCTGGTGATACAGGTTTCCCAGGAAACAAAGGTGAAGATGGGAAAGCTGGTATTTCTGGAGATGAGGGCCTTCCTGGCTCCCCAGGTACCACGCCACGTGACTTTATTCTGAAAAGGGGGTATTCTGGAAAAGGGAGGATTGGCTTCAAGCCATTACCCATTCTGAACTTCTGCCTTGACGTTACTTCTAGGACTCCCTGGAATTGCAGGCATGAGAGGAAATCCAGGGCTTCCAGGTTCACCTGGCCATCCAGGCACAAGTGGGCCCCTGGGACTCCCTGGCCTAACAGGAATCAAAGGTATGTGTATTTGGGAGGACACAGTGGGGGAAAACATCCTTCCCTCAAAGAAGGATGGCAGCTACTTTACATTAGCAGATACTAGTTGGGGTTAAGCCATAGACAGGTGAGACATTGACTGGGCTGAATGAAGGATGATGGGAAAGGGGGGATGAAGAGGAGGAGCAGAGGGCACATAGGCATGGCAAGAGCAGCCATGGAGATAAGTTAGCAAGGAAGGTGTTGCCCTGGCACATGTAGCCTTTCCCTTAGGAATTGAGCCCAAGTCTCTTGGAGCTGACAACTCAAGGTCTTGACATTGCTACTCTGAGTCCTTCTTGAAGATACCCAATCATTTCCTACCCTGCTCTTAAAGCTAATAAGAGTCACGAAGATGTAGTGTCAGGGTGGTCCAGTCTCCCCTAGGGCATTAAGGAATGCCTAAAGAAAGACCATGACTTTTAAAATGAAGATTTTTCAGAGTGCATGGGGACAAGTAGCTACTTCCGGCTGACCCTTCATGACTCAGAGTTGCTGCAGCCATTTTTGATGTTCTTCCCCATCAGGTTTTCCTGGACTTCCTGGATTACATGGACTGAATGGTCTTCCAGGAACCAAAGGAAGCCAGGGAACTCCAGGTAAGGAAGAGAGCACCAGTCCTTCCAGAAGCCTGACCGGGACTGGCCATGATTTCACGGCTGTGATGTATCCCATATCCAAGGACACATCCATCTCCTCACCAGCGCTTTGAAGTGGAGAGGGAGGAGGAGAGAATGTGCCCTTCCATCCAAATGAGTTTTTTTTCCCTGTTATTCCAGTACTCAGCCTCTGTTATCTGTCCCCAGC
This sequence comes from Galemys pyrenaicus, assembly GCA_019455555.1. Classification (NCBI taxonomy): domain Eukaryota; kingdom Metazoa; phylum Chordata; class Mammalia; order Eulipotyphla; family Talpidae; genus Galemys; species Galemys pyrenaicus. Next base: position 223,888 of record JAGFMF010011954.1, read on the forward strand.
AAGTAAGTTAGGCACGAGGGCTTTAACATCCCTGCGTTCTGTCCCCCTCTCTGCATCTCCTCTTAGGATCTAATATAACCGGTGCGCCTGGACCAGCTGGCCTGCCTGGTCCCAAAGGAGAAAAAGGCTCTCCAGGAACTGATATGGGAACCCCAGGGAAGCCAGGAATAAAAGGACAAAAAGGTAGCCGAGGTAAGTGAGTCTAAGTCAGGCCTTGTAGAAGATGAGTGTCAGCGCCCTGCAGTTCACAGGCTGGAGCTGTGCATATCTTCACATCTCAGGGAATCTTGGAGCTCAACAGAACTGGGTGCTGAGAAAGAAAAGTAGGCCATGCCTAGGGCTTGGCAGAGAAAGTGTCAGGGAGCAGTTCAATGAGGCCCCTCTAGCCCCCAAGTTCCCTGCCCCTCTCCCTTGTTAGCCTCACTTTCCCAGATCCTGGGTTCAATGGTCCTGAGGGAAAGGGCTTGTCCACTTAGTAAGATGTTACCAAAAGAAAAGAAGTTCCTCAGTGTCCAGTGTAGAAGGCACACCCAAGGCCCTGGAAGGACAGTGTGACTACAAAGGAGCCCAAGAATAAGAGCATATATGTCTCCATGGGACAGGCACACAGCACACACATACTTAGGATTTGTTGGGTTTACTGGAAAGCAGGTCTCACCCTGGTCCAGGACCCTGCCCCATCACATTGTCTGAAGTCCCTTTCTGAACCTCCTTTCAACCACCTCTCAGAGTATGAATTCTGGTTCTTTGACTCTCCCTGGAAATGTTCTGAAGAACTTTATGTACCTCACTTAGCAGAAATAGGAAATTTAGTGTAGCATCCCAGTGAAGAGAATGAGCTCTGAAGTCAGACCAATTGAATTCAAATTTCAGCTCTACCTCTCATTAGCCCTATGATCTTGAACAAAGATAGTACTTGCCCCTAAATCTCAAGTGAGCCTTAGCTTTCTTTTTCTGAAAAATGGGTATGATAAGAGAATCTACTGACAGATCCAGTGAGCCATGAAGGAGGAGTGAAGTCACCTAGCGCAGCACCTGATCCGCAGTAGGTGCTCAAGAAATGTTGGCCCTTATCTGGGGAAATCATATTTGCAAAACGTTACCTGGGGAAATCATATTTGCAAAATGTTCTCTTCCTCATTGCTCTGAGGCCTGAGGTCCCCCTACATTTTCCTTGCTCACGGGCATGTTTGTAACATGTACGTACGTTTTCTGGGAACTGTAGTCATACATTAATTCATTTCCTGCTGCATTTTATACTGATGCATCTGCTCTCTGTGTTTACGCTTTCCTTCAGTCGGGACCAATCTGTTCTTTCCCCAATGCCAGCAGCTTCTCCAGAGTGAGGGTTCACACAGGGTCTGAGCCTGTAGGGAGAGTGTGTGGCTTCTTTCACAGAGATAGAAAAGTGGGAGCATTTCCTTTCTGTTTTCAAATCTTGATTCTGAATGCCTGGCCATGCAATTATTCATTTTCTTTAGTTGTCAGAGGTAATAAGATCACAATTACAAGTGCAGTAAACAGCACATGTCAAGATGGATACATTTCAAGAATACCATGTTGAGGGGGACAGAAAAGTAAGTGGCAAAGTAATACATTTGGTAGGATGCCACTGATAAACATTTACAAGTAAGTAAAATCAAATAAGACATTGTTTAGAGATACACATATGTGTGGCCAAACTCTGATGAAAAGGGAAGATATATACAAAATTCAGGAGTAGTTGCCTCTTAAGAGGGCGGGAAGGAGGCGGGATATGTGAAAAAAAATTCCTAAATTGGATGATTGGAAGCCAGATGTTCATTGTATCTGGGTTATATTTTACATGCAATTTATAAATGCACTGCTGTCCTTCTCAACACTTAATTTAAACAATTGGTTTTTAAAAAAACTACAGTAAGTATCACAGCTCCCTTCCCAGAAGTACTTCCCATAAGTACTTAGCCTCTGATTTGATTGTGCAAGTTGGTGTAAAAGGGGACTGACACCTAAGAGACCTTACCGGAGCAATCCCTGTCCTTATAAGACCTTTAACTAAATGACTTTAAATGATACCATTCATTTTCATACTGGCACTAGTGCAAGAAGCTGTATTTAAATATTTAAGGTTTTTAAGGCTTTGACACTGGAATGAGTTGGAAAACATGCCACTTTGGAGCGCATGTGCTCATTTTAAGTGTATCATTCTTAAAGAGACAAATGCGCTTTTTTTTAACTACTTGAGAGGACTTAGTTTAAATACTTTGTGAACTGATTTGCCATTGGCTTACAATAGTATATAACCTTTAAGAGTACAGCTTTACAGTCAGTTCAGATTTAATGATATACGTGTATAATGATCAAATAAAAAAACAGGTACAGAAAAGAGGAGGTTCCAAAAACTGCCACAGGGAGTTTATAATCTGTGTGTTGCCACGCTTACTGTACTATATGGGGGGGTGTGTCTCCTTTATTGTTTTTGCATAATTTACATAATTACATAAGTATAGCATAATTTGCATAGCTGTAATATATGCCTATAAAGCTATATATATATTCAAGGGAAAATACATTATCTTTTCAGATATTTACATTTGCAAAAAAGGCAAATATGTCAAAGATCCATCGAAGATATAAGTGACAATACCATCAGTGCCATCGTGTGAATTTGCAACCAGTTTGTCTTTTTGTTTTTATTTTGTTTCTTTTCCAGAGCCATAATAATTTGGAGGCCTTCCTTGAAATGTTTCTTTTTAATCTCTTTATTTCCTGGTAATTCAGTTAACAAGTGAGCAATTAAAAACACCTGAATTAACCAACGACCCTCTTTCTTTACAAGTTTTCATGGAGTTACTATGTCTTACCTAAATTTAAGAGGATAAATTCATTTTTTTTAATTTTTCTTATCAAAAATACGAACCACAACATTAATATTTGGGAATTTTTATGTCAAAAATATAATAACGACCAGAACAGTTAACCAGTTTGAGTCTATTTCTCTTCATTTGAAAATCTTCTAAAATATACCCATGTAATAAATACATTTCTTCCACACTACCAATATAACGTGGACTTCTATTTTTGCATATATGGCCCTGCCATGCTTTCCCATCAAGATTACCATCTGTGGATTTGATGTTTGACTATTAAATAAACCTGTGTAATCAGTGAAATTTTTGATTTTGAATGTATTTTAATTGAAATCATTCCACAAACAGAAAACATGTAGCGTGGTATGAAAATTTGAACAAACAAGTATTATGAATCTAATATATGGCTATTTATTTATTCTCTTTGGCCAAAAGGAAGGATGGGGGTTTGTGCAAGAAGTTTGTTCTATAGGCTATTGGACAAGCCTTCAGCTAATCTGAATAATCTGTAAAAAAACCTGTTTTCCAGCTTGCCTAGAAGAGCCAGAGGTTAGCCCTAGAAGACTTGGGGAGACACAGCACCCTTGCCTCCTCTATTCGCATCCAGCACACACCTGTTCTGACTGGTTGGGGCCCATACCCCACCTCAATCTGTAGCCTTCTCTGTGCAGAATCAGACGAAACTGGTTAAGGAAATGTACATCCTGTACAGCAGGCTTAAAAGCCCTAAGGGAAACATCACTTCCAGTGCTACCGTCATGCCTTCTTATTTTCCTGGTTTAGGGAAAACCAGCCCATTACCAGTGAGGTTGGGGAATTAGAACTTTCCAAAACACTAGCCCAATAAAAGGCAGCGCCTGCGGGTGGGGGGAGTGTTTTTCTGCTAGCAGCAAAGGTGGGCTGTGGGAAGAAGAGCCCTCTGCTGGCACTAGCTGGTGTCACTTCTGCCTAACCACTTCCATTTTCTCTGCACCGATTTCCATTTTCTCTGAAAACACCTGACCTTCCCCTTGGCACACTAGCCCATGCAACCCTTTTATTTATTCTTTGCAGGCTTCCCAGGTCTCCAAGGTCCCGCTGGTTTCCCCGGGGCTCCAGGCCTCTCCTTGCCCTCAGTCATAGCAGGACAGCCTGGCGACCCTGGGCGACCAGGTCTAGATGGAGAAAGAGGTAAAGACAGGAAGCCCCAGAGGGCTGTCCATCTCCTTTTGCCTGGAGTCGGGGTGGTCTTGTACACAGTCCAGCCCAGTCCCTATTACCAGCTATGCATGGCCCTGTCCAGCCGCACATCCCTACCCCAGCAGGGATGCTGGAGCCTGGAATGGACTGCATTTTGCTAAAAGGGCAGGGAAGGTCTGGGCACTAGGACCCCACAGAGGGCCAGGGGACAATCTCTGCCCTGGGGATGGGCATTGACTGCCTGTCAGCCCCTAGGCCTCCAGCAGTGGCCATTTCCTGCTCACCTGTCCCTCCTCCCTCTTCCAATCTTATCCCTAGGCCGCCCAGGCCTCCCTGGACCCCCAGGTCCTCCTGGGCCATCGTCAGATCAAGGTGACCCTGGAGACCCTGGCTTCCCTGGCATTCCTGGCCCTCAAGGGCCCAAAGGAGATCAAGGAATTCCAGGTTTTTCAGGCCTCCCTGGAGAACTTGGACTGAAAGGTATGGCTGCTTGGATGGCTACAGGGCCCTTCCCTACTCCACAGTTGAAATGGCCTCTCCCATTAGCCCTGTGAGAGTGCTCGCCCCACACTCACCTCTGTCTAGTATTAAACCACCCCACCGCCACCGATACCACCAAGCTAGCCCCTGACCTGCTTCCCTTTGGACTTTGCCAGGCATGAGAGGTGAGCCTGGCTTCATGGGGACTCCGGGCAAAGCTGGGCCACCTGGAGACCCAGGATTTCCTGGAACAAAAGGAAAGGCAGGGCCAAGAGGTAAGTTGAGAGCATATGCTGGACTGATTCTGAGCCCAAGGGAATATTTGGGCATAAAGTTCCCTCAGGAATCACTGCTCACCACAGAAGAAAGCCTGGATGCCCGAAGCTGCTAAATGAAGCTCCTCCAAAAAGGTAGTTTCTCTAATGTGAGCATACTCTGCCTCTGTCAGCTCCCAGGACTGAAGGTTACTACCTCTTGCCTCCTACCACTGACCTGCATAACACCTGCATTATATCTGCATTTGTGAGCACTGAGTTTACACTCAGATCGCCAGAAAGGAAGTACCATCCTTTCCATCCTACTCATATCCCACTCTCACACATATCCACTCAGTTAGCAAGCCCAGATTGTGGTTTCTCCTAAATGTTCCTCATCCATTCACCTCTCACCTCCACTGCTACCACCCAAGTCTACACCGCCAACATTGCTCATGTGAATCATTTCAGTGACCTGTTAACTAGTCTCCCTGCTTCTCTTGTGCACCTCCAACAATCACTTCTGCACATCGCTATCAGAGAGAACTCATAAACCCCTAATCATCCACTGGCTTCCCATGGAAGGAATATTAGGAATAAACCAATCATGACCACAAAACCCTATGTGGTACCGCCCGTTTCATCTCATTTCCAGTTCTTCCCCTTTGCTGCTCACTGCGATTTTGCCACACTAGCCTCTTTCAGTTATCCCAAAAGGCTGATAGGCCACAGGGCCTTTGCACTTGCTAATTCTGCTTCCTAGTATTTTGACATTTAGGAATAGTCCCCTCACTCCTCTTTTAATGCTTTAGTGGTCTCAGCTCAAATGCTTATAAGAGTCCACTTACCACTGTCTCTAATGGAGGATCTCCTCCTCAGAGCCCCTCCGTCCCCTCCCACTGGCATTGCACTACTCATTTTCTTCATAGCAGTAGTCATGATTTGCAGTGAGATGAGTGGTACTTGTCAGGCTATGCATTTTTCATCTTTATCCGCAGACCATAATTTCCATAAATATCCTTATTCACAGCTCTCTCCCCAGATTTACCAGGGCCCTGGCATAGTGTAGGCCCTTGAGAAATATTCACTCAGCAAATTAGTAGGCAAATTGGCTGTTTGGCTTCTAAGTATTGATAAATCAGCTGGCTGGAGTTGGGGACCTAGGCTTTGATGCCACTGAAGCTCTGGGGTTGGACACATTCTCTCGACTTCCTTGGCACTATGTTCTGACAAGGGAGTGTGAGTAGACCACCTACCCCAGCCTGAGCAAAGGCTCAGCCCACCCGCCATATTTTAACAAACATGTCGCGACTTGCCTACCAAGGCAAGGCCTATGCTGGGCCCCAAGGAGACAAGATGAGTGTAAACTAGTCCCTGCACTCATGGAGCTGCCAACCTACTGAGGAGAGAGATGGGTAAAGAGGACGTTGCATGAAGCATGGTAGAGTGGTCCTGGCAGTATCCCGTGGGGGCAAACAGGGCAGAAAGCTAATGATTGCATGACAGAAAGGAAGGCTTCCTGCACCTCCTCTGCCTTCTCCCTGATACTAACACTTCCCCCACCTGCCCACAGGCTTCTCAGGCCCTCAAGGTGCTCCTGGACAAACACCAATTACAGAAGCCATCGAGGCTCCTCCTGGACTCTTGGGTCTACCAGGCATTGATGGCATTCCTGGCCTCACAGGGGACCCAGGGGTTCAAGGTCCTGAAGGCCTACAAGGTGAGGAGGGCACCAGAGCAAAGAGACTGCTCAGGGAGCTGAGATGGCCTTGGCTGAGAGGCCGAAGCAGTTGGCTAGGAACCCTGACTCCCCATGGGCTGCCTTTATCAAGCATTTCCTCCGCTCCCTCACAAAGCTCCAAAGCTTCTTTCCAGGAAGAAGGACCGACAGGGCATAGTTGCGCTTGGTTTTAGAGAATGTGGACCCCGAGGGTAGCTGCTACTACAGACGGCTCACCCCTTATGTACTGCTGGGGAAAGGAGTGTGGTGGGAGATGAAGAGCCCAGGGCTGGGCTGCTTTCTCAGCCCAGCTTTGTCCCAACTGGAGTAAGCCATCTCTCTGGGCCTCAGTGTCCTTATTTTTGACATGGAACGCCAGCAATTGCTTCCATACTTCCCAGTAGCTGGGAGGATGAAAGTTAAGTAGAAAAATGGGTGTGAAAGGACCCAGAGGATTAAGTTCAGACTGCTTTCCCGGGCGAGATACCCTGATGCCACATACGGACTAGCCAGAAGGCTCAGCCACTAGTTCAGTGGTACTCCATGGGTGTCACATGCGCCCTCTCCTGGTCAGTGCTGGGCAAGACACATGATTCCACTTACCTGGGGGGAGCTCCACAGACCCCTCCATATTGCATACCCTCCCTGTGTACCTGCTCTCCTTTCAGGCTCCAAAGGTTTACCTGGCATCCCTGGCAAAGATGGTCCCAGCGGATTTCCTGGCCCGCCTGGGGCTCTTGGCAAGCCTGGTCTCCCTGGACTGCAAGGCCCTCCAGGATTTGAAGGTCTGGTAATGTTGGCACTAGGGGCAGAGGGTTTGAGGCTTAGGTGTGAGTCGAAATCTCGAACCCGAGAATTGGAAAACATGGGCGTAAAGCTGGATACTACTAGAGGGCTAGGCTCAAAAACTGGGCTCTCGCCCATTCATGCCCCACCCCTCTTTGATTCTATGAAGGCATGGAGTTCAACATTCCAGAAGGCAAAGGGCTGTTGTAAATCCTGTTCACTAGTATAGCATGTCCTGCATCCCCCATTTTACCAGCCAGGCTTTCTGATGTCGATGGAATGGGGGTGGTTTGAGGGATAACAAAATTTGAGATAAGGTATGGTGGTCCTGCTAGGGCTACCATTTTATTTTTTAAAAAATGTTTATGCATACAAGCACTGGGGTACAGGCCAGAGGTCTGGGGGATGAGAGGATCCACCAGAGACAGAGTGGGGAACAGAACAGGCAGACTGACTGAAACACACTGCTGAGGGGAGCAGTGGGCAAGGCAGGAGAAGTCTGCTGCGCCATGTGGGTCAGTTCCCTGGCCGGCAGCAGGGATCGAACTCGTGCTGCAGTGGCTGTGTGGTCTGCTTCATATTATGTTGTTTAACTCATCGCACCACCAGGGAGGCCTCAGTTTCTATCAATTTTATGTTAGAGAAAGCATATCAGTTATGCTGAGCTGGAAAACGGTCCCAAGGCTCCATGGGAAAGTGGTGTGATCGGTTAGCCATGTCTGCTGCAGGCAGGAGAGAAGGATGGGATTTCTACCTGCCAATCCTAACTCTGCTTTTGCTACCTCAGATTCAGCAGATACTTACCTCCTATGAAAGCCCATAAAATTGGTCCCGGAAGTCACCCCCTCTGTCGCTCCTTCCCTTGTGGAGCAGCCAAGGCCAGGTGGCTGTGAGAGGGAAGCTGGATAGTTTCTTTTTCTTTTAATGGGGGTTCTGTAACCATATATAACTGAATTAAGAATGTACTTCCACCACTTTTCGGCTCTAGGACTTCTAAGCTTCCCTTTCCTCCTCTACAAATTGGGGTGATAAGGTTGTCAAAAGGAGTGAGCTAACATTTGTCCGTCATGTGCCTTGCTGAGCGCTTGCCCGAGTGAGGAGGTGCTGGTGTGACGTCGCACCTGTCTCACTCCCTTTCTGCGCCCTCACTCTCAGGGCCTCCAGGGAAACAGGGACCCTTCGGGAGGCCAGGAATTCCTGCGCAGAGTGTGCGAGTGGGCTACACGTTGGTGAAGCACAGCCAGTCGGAACAGGTGCCCCTTTGCCCCATCGGGACGAGCCAGCTGTGGGCGGGCTACAGCCTGCTGTTCGTGGAGGGCCAGGAGAAAGCCCACAACCAGGACCTGGGTAGGTACCGCCTCTGACAGCCAGCGTGGTCCTCCCTCCCCACAAGGACCAAGCGTCATGCTCCTCCTCTCAGCCTGGGGTGAGCCCGCTTGGGCTGTGGGTTAAGAGCACAAGCTCTGGAGTCAGGCAGATGTGGGGTCCAACCCTGGTCTCTACCCCTTACTCAGGGTGTACCCAAGACATGTTCCTCAACCTCTCTAAGCTTCCACTTCCTCCTTCATGACCAAGGCTAATTCTGGTCCCCACCTCATACATACGTCAGTGTAAGGATGACACGAATCACTCAGTGTCAGATGCATAGAACATTTGGCACATATTCAGCATCCGTTACACGATAGTGATTCGTGCAGTAATAATATGACCTGTGGGGCAGTGATCATTACCCAAGAATTGTCTCATCTATGGGTGGGCTGAGCTGACCCTGAAACAGGCTCATTTTACTAAATGCTAGTTTTACAAAGCAGATTAATTAGGCAGCATTATTCAGCTTATTAAAGGCTCTTTTGATTATCAAACTTCCCTGGTATAAATCGGATTCGATCAACAGCCTCCAGTGCGTGTGCAGTGTTGCAGGATGGTAGACAGTCAACCCACATCACCATCTGACCCAGCTCCAGGGGCCCTGGGAGAATCCCAGCTCTGCCCTCAGTCCAACCTTACCTGCCCACCATCTCTCCTTCCAGGGTTTGCTGGCTCCTGCCTACCCCGCTTCAGCACTATGCCCTTCATCTACTGCAACATCAATGAAGTGTGCCACTATGCCAGGCGCAACGACAAATCCTACTGGCTTTCTACCACCGCCCCCATCCCCATGATGCCCGTTGGCCAGACCCAGATTCCCCAGTACATCAGCCGCTGCTCTGTGTGTGAGGCACCCTCGCAAGCCATTGCTGTGCACAGCCAGGACATCAGCATCCCGCAGTGCCCCCTGGGCTGGCGCAGCCTGTGGATCGGGTACTCCTTCCTCATGGTAAAGCCCTGCACTGGCCCTCCCCCTGTGTAAAGGCAGGGAGCTCCGGGAAGTTCCCTCACACTGATTGCTGGGTGCAAGGACACTGGGTAGAACACAGAGAGTGTGAAAGGAAAGACAATGCTAGGCCTAGGCTTGCTAAAGGCCAGAGAGCCCAGATCTGCATGCCTGACAGGTAAACTATGGGTATGAACAGAAAGGGGCAGTCTGTACCCAGTGGTTCAGGGGTCAGAATATCCATGAATCAACTGCAGTGTCCTTGCCATCTCCACACCTGCTTCAATAGTGCCATAAGCAAAGAAGGAGGAACTGCCTGATCTGGGTGGACAGTGAGGCTGTCCCACTTGGGGCCAGGATACCCTCTCACTGGCCTGGCACAGGGGTGCATGCACTCTCCACTCTTCTGTCCACCCTCCCTCCCCAGCCCCTCTGCTGCTGTCATCTCCTCTAAAAAGGTTCAAATGGGGCCATGCTGTGCCCAAGTCCTTGCAGGGATTCTCCCTATATCTCCATTTCAGTGGGAAGGCAGCTGCCAACAGGCCAGCAGTGCCATGCTAGGAAAGAGCTGAGAACATTTGTTAAGCTGCAGGTGGCATCAGGTCCCTCTCATGGCATCCTGTGAAAACCTGGGGATATTCTATTATGTGAAAGTTCAGGTTAAGAGACAAAATCATTCCCAGGGGAAAACCCGCTAGATTACCCTCCCTCGCCAGAGGTTCTTTGCTGAACTGCCAGGAGTGAGATGGTGCGGGCAGGGTTGAAGAATGACTACAGCCGCAGGCGTCTTTACATTAGTGCAAAGGGGTGAGGGTCATCCTTGCTCTGCTGTCTTTGAATTGGGTAGTTTATCCCACTGTACTGATAATACCAAATCATCTGGCCTATCACTGTGTCCTGTCTCCCACACAGACCAGAAACTGGAGAACAGGCCTCCAAGGAATGGCACAAAAGCATTGCAGAAGTTCTCCCTTGCTTTGTTCACAGGAGCACACCTAAGCCCTTATTCCAAACGCCCTGACGCTTACTTTACACATGATTCTAACATTAGAATCCCTATTGTCTCCACAAAATGTGTAGTGGTGGGACTTTGGACGGCCTAGTAAGGCATGTGAAGCAGTGAGACGCACCTACTAAAAAGGAGAAAGGAGGAGGAACAAGCCAAAATCTGCGTCCCTTGGGGTGCACCCCTACAGGATGGCCCAGTACAAAAACTGAAGTTCCCAACCACACGCCTGGGTCATGTGCAATGCCGACAGTATACTATGTTTTCCATTTAGCAAGGCAGGGACATGTGTTGTTTATTCTGGAAAGTTTTCTGAGCATCAAAATGAGGAAAACATAGATGTCTCTTTATCAGGAAAGGCCCCTTATATGGAGACTCACTCTCCTGAAGTTCTCCTAAGTAAAGCTTCCCTGTGTGTCCAACTTGGCCTTTTCTCACTTGGTGTATATTTGGCCTCTTCCCCAGCCCCGAGGTCCAACTTCCAAGTCAATTAAGTTGAAGGAAGAGGGGACAGGCCAGTGGCGAGATGGAAGCAGCCACTGATGTGTGTAGTAACCTGAGACCCTCGGCCTATGAGTGGCACTGACAGGGAAATCCTAAAGTAGCATTGAGGGGGCCCTCTGAAGTGAGGCCCAGGCTGTTAGGCCAAATACGAGACCCTTGTACTCAGCTAGTAACAGACACTGCCTGTCATCAGAAAGGGTGTGGTAGGGATTAAAACATAACAAGCTCTAGTGGGGTAACTTCAGAGGAAGTGCTATGAGTAGACAGGCTGGGGGAGAGGGGCCGTGGCTTAACAAGTCTGGAGCAGTGCATGTGTTTTGCCATCTTCAAGTGCATCACCATGCTCTTGGAGTAGACAAGGAGAAGAATTGCCTTCTGGAACCTATTGAGTTTTCCTTAGTCTATCCTTTCTCATTTATGTGTCTGTGGAAATCTGCGAGGGGCACCAGCATACCTTGGAACTCAGTTTGGGAAACACTGGCTGAGATGTGGTGCTGAGCTTGTGCTGTGGGTGAGGAAGGCAATTGGGAGCTTGGAGGGGGTGCTCCTGCCCTGAGGATCTATGAGGGAGGATGAACAGCCCCCAGTCCCAAAGAACAGTTTTTGTTATACACACTAGGACTAGCCGCTGGAGCTAACCCAAAGGACCAAAGCTTAGAAGGGATCACATGTCCCTCAACTCAGAGAAGTGAGGCCCCCTGAGCTCCCGAGGCCACTCATCACCCCCTTCCCTGGTTCTGTTGCAGCACACTGCCGCTGGCGCTGAGGGAGGAGGCCAGTCCCTGGTCTCACCTGGCTCTTGCCTGGAGGATTTTCGGGCCACTCCTTTCATTGAATGCACTGGTGCCCGGGGCACCTGCCACTACTTTGCCAACAAGTACAGTTTCTGGTTGACAACAGTGGAGGAGAGGCAGCAATTTCAGGAGGAGCCTGTATCAGAAACGCTGAAAGCTGGGCAGCTGCACACCCGGGTCAGCCGCTGCCAGGTGTGTATGAAGAGCCTGTAGGGGGGCATTTGCCACTCTGCCCTTTGCTTTCCCCTCCCCCCCACAATGGCCCCCTCACAGAGTCTGAAGAAGGAAGGCCTAAACCCTTTGCCCACCTGTCAAGCTGTACAGTGGCGTCTCATTGGGGCTGGACTACTGGACTCTGGTCACCCCAACCCTCAAGCCCAATGGGTGAGCTCATGCTACTGACATCTGCTGTCCCATTTCAGTCAACCTGGTGCTACCGTTTGATTCAGATGTTTGTGTGACTACTCATGGCTACCTCAGAAAGATCTGCTGGGCCACCACTTTCTTAGACTGCTAACTTTCCTCACTGTCTTGATCAGAGACTTTTTCATAATAGCAAACAAGTCTTTTTTTTCTATGTCCTGAGGTCACTACACATTATTTGACTGAAGCCAGAACCCAATGTTTCCACATAAAAAATTATCTGACCAAATATTCATGGATGGCTCAAGTCTACAGAGGGCAACCTGTCACTTTTCACAGAGGCCTACCGTGCCTAGGCAGGCAGCAAAACTGCAATGAGGTTCCATCTAGAAGCTCGAGGTGAGCTTTGACTCTGAGAGTGAGCATGACTGGGTCCTATACTGCTTAAGGACGTTTGGGGGCTAGCAGCTGAAAAGGGTTCATTAATTTCATATGGTCCTAGACAAATCACTTCCTCCTTGCCAATCCCCTCCCTAGTCAGAGACTAATGGCTTGGCTTCATCCAGAGTAGAGCAAAGGATGCATCAAATGTAGCCAGGCCCATAAAGGGAAATGAGAATCACAGCCCTTTCTCCCAGGCTGGGTAGAGGGGCGCATGGGTAAGAGGTGTGAATTTTGCTTTCAACTCCAGGAAAGAAAAAGGTAAATCCCTTGTCTCTATTTCTCAGAAATCTCTCTCTATTCCAAATGCCATCCAGATGTGTGCAATGTGGCAACTGAAGCTGCATTATGTTGGTTCCTCTGCATTTTGTGGCTGGTAAAGTCTTTCTATTAAAATGTCCATCCAGTTGCTTTTTCACGGGTAGCCTGTCAAGCCATTATTAATATGTTTAAAAACCACATAAAAATCTAGCATTTTCCCCTTTTGAGCAGTTGGCAGATCCAATGCAAGCCTGAGTTGACTATCAAGTGTGTTGTATTCTGTTTGGGGAGATTTGTTTTAACCATTTCCTTTCATTATCAATTTCCCAGAATACTCTTAACCATGTTGACATGAGGCAATTCCTTCCAGGTAATTTTGTCTCAAATATTATGTAAACTGTGCCAACACAGACAAAGCTAATCACTATAATCTGAATTATTGTTGCCTTCACCTCCTATCTGAATAGTAAGCATGATGTCAGCTTTGTACATTGCAAGTTAAAGGAATTAAATATGAACATTTGACTCTTGATTTTCTTTAATGAAAACTTTTCTAAAGTCCATCTTACTACAAATCATGAGTCTGCTCAGAGCCATGAGGTTTCCTGTTACTGTGAGTCAAGCTTTATAACAAAACATTGAAACAAGAAAAATACAATTAAAATCAAAGGGCAGAAAGAGTCCTGTAACAGGCAACAAATCCACAGCCTGTTTCAAGATAAGATAATGACGATCATATACTAGAGTTCAAGAAAGGAGTGTCCACACATCGGGGACCTCAGGATCTTTTACAGGTAAATCAAAAGTAAAGGAATGCTAAAGTCATTAAAAAATCAAATCTAAGTTTTATGTGCATGTATTTGTATATGCATAACTATATCCTCTGGAAGGATAAACAAGTAATTAATAATACTGGGAGGTCTAGGGAAGGAAACTATCTGAATTTCACTGAATACCATTTTGCACCTTTTGAATTTTGAACCACTGGAAAATATTGCCAGCTGGGAAAAATGGAATCTAAAGAAACAAGTATTCTGATATTCCTAAATGTTTAAAAAAAAACTGACTTGATTTGGTACTAGTTTTCAAATCCCAGTTGCTGATCTTCCTCAGGATTAGTTGAGGATTGAGGTGAAATGCATACAGGTTAAGAAGGTAAGGAGAGGAAAATGGGAAGACACCACTGGGACTTGAGGTACAGCCAAGGCAATTCCTTGGAGAATCAGCAAAGCCAGTTTGATGAATATGTACGTTAAAAATTAGTATGTTGCGAGTCCTGAAATGGTTTGGGACTGTATCTGCTGCACAGATTAAATGTCACCAAATGAATAAATTCCTTCTAATTATGGCTGTAAATCAAAATGGAGAGTCAAACACAATTTTTAGTTTTCCAAACAAAAATCAGCAGCTTGAGTCAGTGATTAGCAAACTACAGCTTGTGGGCCAAATCCAGCACTCCACCTGTTTTAGTAAATAAAGTTTTAGTGGTTTACAGCCAGACTCTTTTGCATGCATATTTTCTGTGGCTGTTTTTGTGCTTGAACAGGAGAGTTGAGAAGCTGTGACAGAGGCCACATGACCTGTCAAGCCTAAAATAGTCACTATCTGGTCATTTACAGAGAAACTTTGCTGGCCTTTAAGTGATTATGATTTAAGCACAAGGTGACATTTGAGAAAAGCATCAATAAGGATGGGGACAGTGACCCATCAAATAGTGAGATTCCTCCAGATAGGAAGGAGGTCACCAAATGCACGTTTGATGTAATATCTCTGACAAATTTTTTGATATAAATTTTAATTATTTAGGATACATATTCAAATAATTTAACAAGAATGGTTCTCCCTGATGCAATCACTTTATTATTAGAGCAAGAAAACACACTGCTTCTTAGTATTTAGCCCAAAAGAGGTCACACCTGAAAGGGTGAAGAAGCACAGGGTAACCATCTTTCATCTGCTGGTGCTTGAACACGGTTGGAGTTGTCCATCGTCCAGATGGCCACCGTCTCGTTTCAGTAGCTGGAGACTTGCTGTGGAACTTGGGAAGCAAAGGATGACTCCTAATCTTTCTGCTCCCAGCCTCCATGATTGTTCTACTCCTCTCTGGGGAAGGGTTGTTTCCTTCTTTCCTTCTTTCTCTCTGATAAATGGTGATTGGCTCAGACGTGATTAGTATCAAGTTTGTATGCTGTTGGCATATCAGGCACTTGCTGACTAGAAAAGTTTTATGTAATGAGTTCACGTTCTTCTGGTGCCAGATGGAAGACAGATCTCTAAGTTGAGTACCCACTATTCTATACACTCAGAATCTCAAAATCTTCCTCCAGGTCAAGCTCCTCTAATTGTTCAGTAGAGTCAATGAATTCTATCAGAATACAGAAATGAGAAAAAAGACATGCTTGACACTTAGATTAAAGCAGTAGCTACATTGCTTAAGACTAAGCACTTCATAATTGTTTTGCTAAAGAAAATTTTGTATGGAGGAGGTTTGGACTTAAGACCATTAGCATTTGATATAGATGCTCTATAAGAATCAGAATAACTGAATCTATTAACTTAGTCCTAACTACCATGATGAGGCTGAGGCTCAGCCAGAACTTTCAGGTACCTTTAGAATTACTCATGACCTCTGCTTTGTTATTCTGAAATAATCAAACTGACCAGACCATGAAAAATATTTCTAGTCATTTTGATTTTGCATTGAACTTTTGCACCGAGTTCATTTCCTTCTATTAGCATTCTTTGAAATTGTTCAGTTCATCAGATGATTCAAATAATCTGTCATACCATTCCCTTGACCAGTCCAGCCCACGAGAAATTGTTACATTCCATGGAAAGCATGAGCTCCAGTCACCTCTGTGTCACAAAATAATTGCTACATGTGGTTTTGCTGGCCAGAGCATTTCCCCAAATGATAGCTTACCCGCCCCAGTGGTTGTCACTTCTGGTTTAGATGGAGGAACAAAGGGAGGCCAGTGCGATGGATGTTTCTGAACTAATTCAAACATCCTTAAATTCTCCTTTAGAATTTCCTGAGGAGACACAGAAACCATTGTAAGTACAAGTCACTCCATTTCTGTCCTGTTGGCAATCTATGAGCCCAAACCCTAAAAGATTGTATTAGTTGTTGAGAGGTGTTTGCTATGAATTGTTATAGTCATATAAAACATAGGCACATGCCACCACTTAAATACAAATTACAAAAATCTGTGCAAAAACTGAAAAACTGTTCTTTTTGGTATCTTGTATAAAGTGGTATTTATTATCCATAATGCCTATGGATAATACCAAAAAGCAAAACCTAGAAAATATACCCATATTCAGCTTGACCCATCTGAAGATCTAGCCCTTTACAGTTCTATATGTAGTTGGTCAGGAAGAAAGGGCACTGGAAGGAGTATCTGATGGCAGGTTAGTACTTATTACCCACATTCTGTCATGAGGCTCAGATTATGTGCCAGGTGCATGGGTCCAACTCACTTTTAGGGGTGAGATGTTCCTGAAGTGTTGGCCAAAGAAATGGTGATCAATCAAATTGAATTTGACCCAAAAGAATATTTAGTACAATACTAGAGCATATGTCCTCTTTTAAATGGCTTAGTCATATCAGAAAATTTTCATTCTAATTTGAAATGTTATATCCACATAGTTTGCTACATTCTGAAATGCATGTAATTTGCCTTTAGAAAGTACATTCCCATTATGTCTTAGCTAATTATAAACGGTGGCTTCAGATTCAGCTAGGGACATTAATGTTAATCACCTGTTGACTTGTGAAGAAAAGCTCCCCTCCTTACACTTACAAAAGGTTCTGCGCTCCTATCTTTCCAATCCCTTTGTTTTGCACAGACCATATCTCCTGATACCCCACCAGAGCTCTTTACTCCCTATGCTCTCCCTTCACTCTTCATTTTTTTAAAGAGATTTATGCATTCAAGAGCTGGGGTACAGGCCAGAGGTATGAGGGGTGAGAGGATTCACAAGACAGAGTAGTGAGCAGAACAAGCAGACTGACTGAAATACACTGCTGAGGAAAGCAGTGGGCCAGGCAGGAGAGGTCTGCTGCGCCATGTGGGTCCCCTCCCTGGCTAAGGATTGAACTCGTGCTGCTGTGCAGCGAATGCTTCACAGTGCGGCAACCTGCTGCGCCACCAGGAAGGCTCTCCCTTCATTCTTTCAACAAGCATTGCTCAATGTCTTTCACACATTTGGTATATGTTAGATTAAGGAGGAGGGAGGCAGATACAAAGATTGGTGGTCCGGCAAGATAATGAATATGCTTTATACAAGACACCAAAAAAAAAAAAACAATTTGTTTCAGTTTTTGCACAGATTTTTGTAATTTGCATTTTAGTGGTAGCATGTGCCTATGTTTTATATGACTACAGTTCATAGACAGGCAGGCCAACTAAAATGTGATATCTTAACCTATAAGCAGAAGATGAAATAGAGAATTTGTGTAGTTTCTTCAATCACAGTTTAGTTGCTTCAACCATAATTTAGTTTCTTCAACCATTTCACTATTATGAACAGAATATGGATGTAGAGGGAGAATTCATTCTGAGCTATATGAAATTGCCATTTTTTAGATTAAAATGGTAGAATATTAGTTGAACATTTCCTATGCCTTGTAGGCTTAAAGAGATGTAATATTAAGTAGCTAAAAATACTTGACATACTAAGCATATTCCAAACAAAAGTTCCTTGGTCCCCCCATAGTCATGTACAATTCTCCACATCTTAGTTTCTTTCTCTTGCAATAATTTCATATCAGGCTAGCTTTATGTAATTATGAAAAACAATCTTAACTTTTATTTTTTAAGACTGGGAAAAAGGTGAACATACATCTTTACCTTTTGAACAAGGCTACACCAGCTATCAAAGTCTTTCTCTTCTTTGCAGAAAAATCCCTTGGTGGGGGGGAGAAGGAAAAGAACACAACTTAGAACCAGTCAGGGGAATACTCAGGCAGACCTCTATATGGTAGACCTCTCTTTGATACATCTCCCAGTGAGGAGGAGGCTGGGACTGTCCCTCCCTTCCCTCTCCCCGCATGCTGTGAGGCAGTAACTTGAAGATCAACCATCAAAGCATTGGGATGATCCATTCCATTTAGTGCACAAGCATATACGTTCATAATGAGTACTCAATTCATTGGTGGCATTTATATAGCTATTTATTTTTATTTTTTTTAAAGATTTATCCATCTATGCATACAAGCACTGGGGCACAGGCCAGAGGTGTGGGGGGTGAGAGGATTCACCACAGAGAGCAGGGAGCAGAACAGGCAGATCAACAGAAGCACACTGCTGAGGGGAGCAGCGGGCGAGGCAGGAGAGGTCCACCGCGCCATGTGGGTCCCCTCCCCGGCTGGCAGCAGGGACCAAACTCGCGCTGCAGTGGCTGCGGTCTGCTTCATAGTGCGTTGCTTAACCCACTGCGCCACCAGGGAGGCCCTATATAGCTATTTAAATGAGAAGCTATCTACCTGAAATCTATATAGTGAGATGAATCAATATTACCTCAATAAAAAAAAAGAATAGCCAATTAAAACAGTAAACAAAAGCCAAATGGGAATATTTTGTTAGAGGAAATATTTAATAAGATGGCTTTGATCGTCAGGAAATTATGCATTAGAATAAAGACTATCATCAGCCTCCTTCACCCATACCAGCCTAAAGCAGTGAAAGAATGGTCCAGAACAAGAGGAGGAATGTCAACTCTGGGTCGCTGATGCCCTGACAGTTGGATTAAACTGGAAGAGAGAATGCAGAGAGGTCTCAGACCCCCTGGCTACTTCACAGGCAGTTAGTTCAGGGTGTGTAGACAGCAGTCATACTTCCAGAGGGAAACCTCACTTCCTGGATTGTGTGCCCAGACAAATGGGCATGGTCCACCCAGGGCATCTTGTCCCCTCCTCCCTCCCTAGCTATGTCCCACCTATTCCTTTTCCCAGTAATTAGAGGGCAAGACAGAAAGCTGGGAAAGATGGTTACACTTACAGCAAACGTTTACAGAATGCTTACCAGGCACTGTGCTAAGCACCTTATACACAGTGTACCTCATACAACCGTACAAGGTAGGAACTATTGTTTTGCCCATTTTACGGATGAGAAGACTGAGATCCAGAAAGGTGAAGAGATTCCACCTAAGGCCATAGCCAGTAAGTAGCAGGATGTACATTCCTCATGAAGTCTGGCTTCAGAGTCCATTCCTTCCCCACTGTACTACACTGCCTCTCTTGGGTGAGTGAATATACTCTTGCCACTCTATCTGGCAATCTGGGTAACTCACAGGGAACTGATCTGTAACAGAGTACAGCATATCTCTTGGCTCTCCCAAGCTTCAGATACCCACCAATGCTACAGAAGGATCCAAGTTCAGGATGTTCATTCGCTGTGGAGATTGCAGGCAATGGAAAGTCTGGTCATCAATCATTCCATTCTCTTCAGTGTCAATGAAGGTCTGAGTTGTGTGAGGGTCCAAGAAAATGAGTTCATCCCCTGTTTTGAATGACACACGTTTAACTTCCAAAGAACCACTGGCCCTGGCCCCACTGCTGTCCTTGGGAGGAGGCTCTCTGATTTTTCTAACCCCGCCCTTGGTGACAATGAGAATGAGATGACAGAAAGCCTGAAGTAGGGTGAGCACGCTTAAAGGTAGCCACCCACACCCAAATCCAATCATTCAATGAGAAGATTTACCCTAGCATTTACATCTCCTCAGAGTTCAACAGAAAGTGACAGTTTTGGGGGAAAGGTGGGAATGAGAGACCACAGATGACATGGCAGGCTCTGTGAGCAGCAGTAGCAAAGAGGTGGGAAGTAGAATCACCAGGCCGTGAGTTCAGGTGCCAATAGGGAGATTCCTACATGTTTCAACATTGGAAAGCATCTTGCTTCAGACCATTGGTTCTCAGACCTATGACCCAAGAGCATTAACTGGTAAGGGAAAAGGCCTTTGTCTTCAAAAGAAATGGCAATGCTGATCTGCTGTTGATGACATACCAAGTTGCTGATGTCCATTCTTCATTAGCTAGCAAGTTAATCATCATTAGCAAGTTAGTAATTCCTGTCAGAAAATATTGCCTTGGTCACATTAAATCAGTACAGACCTCCCTGGAAAAATTCACTTTGAGATGATCAGCCTTGACAAATGGAAGAATAGCATGCTTCATTAAATTGAAAAAACCTAGCCCAATAATGACCTGGGAGGAATTGGGGATAATAGAGTCTGCACTTCAATCTGTTAAGCACTACAGTCCCTCTAATGCTCATCAGAGGCACACTGAGTAGGTCAGAGTACCTAATGGGACCCCCAACCTCACTGTCCAGGCCTGAGGGCCATGTGGGCCTCTGTGTTCTAGATGGAGTCAGGCAACCAGAGAGAGATCTACCTGCAGCAGGAGGATGGGACAAGGAGGGAGGCCCCGAAGACCCTCCCAGAAATGGCATACAGAATTGTGTTGGGCACAGTTGTTGGCAAAGAAAGTATTTCTGATGTCTGATAAAAAGTTTCACGTGTCTCTCATAAACCGAGCATAAACCACCGATCTCACTTTCTGTTTTAATTTTCTTGTTTTTAAACTGGGGTCACTGGGCCCAGCGACCTCACAAGGCATTATAAGACCCAGAAGATTTCACCTCTGTAAAATGTTTACAACACAATACAGATACAAGGTGGTTATAGCAGTATCTTGCTTATACTCAAAAGTATTTCCCTATGAACATATGTTTAGGAGTATATGGAGATAAAAGAAAAAACTCAAACCACAATGAAGAGCAACAACGAGGATGTGTATGTAGAAGAAAGCCAACCTAAGAACACAGATGGTAAGAGGAAAAGCACAAGAAAATAGAAGGTCACAGCAGTGTGTCCTCTCTGATTCTGGCCCTTTCCTGTGGGCAGGGTGGCATGTGGAGGATGTGTGTGTGTGTCTGTTGTAGTAGTGTTAGTAGTAGTCGTAGTTGTCGTCGTTGTAGTATAACTTTCCAGGCTGTCCATTTCTGAGAGTACTTAAAAGAGATACAGTAGAAGGTCTAAAATGTCCTAGAAAAACTGTAGAAACTAAACCAAGATCCCCAATGAGGCCCAAGGAGAAGAGGCAGGCTACTCAACCACCTGCAGAAACAGGGTTCAAGACGTCCAGGTAACAACCTCTATCTAAGTCAGGGACAAACACCTCTAAGCAAGCAAGATCTGACAGCCAGTGTCTTCCCCTGGTCACGGTCTCCCACACTGAGCGTTCCCCCAGCCTCCTAGTAGGGAGAAGACCCTAAGGAAACAATGTGCTGTGGGAGGCAGAGATGGCCAAATTGGGATGGGATCCTGGCCTCATAGGAATGTTGTAATTATACCTATATGTCTATATATACATAAGTGTATACACACACATATGAATAGAGAGAGAGAGAATATGAAAGAGAACTTTGTAGAATACCTGGTATAAAACATCTGTTCAGAAAATAGAAAATCTCTGTAATTTTCATCTATTCCTCCTCCTGACAGTCTACCAATCCGTATCCCTTAACCTCATACAGGAAGAGAGTCAGGAAAGAGGAACTGAGGGAATTTTGGGGCCTCAAATGAAGGTTTAACAAAGGGTTTATGAAAGTTAACTGCCAAATGGGTGCTCTGTGAACCTCCGTCTCAGGAACTGAGGTTTGCCTACAACACTTGAATGAATAGGCAAACTCCACAGTAGTCATCCCAACCCAGCGACTTCAGGAAATAGGAGGGATACATCAGCTTGGTGAATTCCTTCTGGATTAACTTAGGATAAAGGGAGGCCCGGGAGCCCAGGGATCATCTACATTAGTCACTGAGATCCCTCCAAAGTATTTTCCAATCCTTTTCAACCTTGTACTCAAGCTAAAACAATAGGTTTTTGCAACAATTTTGTTCACAGGAACCCAAAACTTTAGAAACTGAAGATAGCTACATCTATATCACTCCAAATATTAGGTTTTGTACTTTGGATAAATAAAAGCCTCCATGGTTTCCTAATTTTTCATCAAGCTGTAGTTCTTAGGATCGACCAATAGATGGCAGTATTAGAGAGCACCCAGCAACTGTAAGGAAAGAAAAGAGCAGGCAGAGGAAAGAGGTGCTAGGGTCAAGCAGGGCAGAGCCACCTTTTTCTGAGCTTGTACTACAACCTGGCTCCCTGCTGAGTGATCTACTGTGATGACAACTTGGTGAATCAGGTGTTGTCCCTATTTTCCATCTAAGGAACCCAAGACTAAAAAAGAGTTGATACACTTCCAGCAGTCATACAGCTAGCAAATAGGGATCTGGCAGACAAGGCCAGATATGTCCGCTTCTACCCCACATCACCTCGCCGAATCTCTGTGGAAGGGCAACCACGTTCATCACACCCTGTCCTCTGTACAACCTTCATGCTCTTTCCCCTATCTGCTCTGCCTCTTCCCTGCCTACTTAGGGCTCTCCCTTGCGATCTAAGCGCATAACTTCTTTGAGGCCCTGTTTGCCACCACTCTGCTCCCGTGAAAGGTGTCCTGTACCATATTTCCCTAACGGCACCACTCCTTTAGCTGGGTTTTCACACTAACCAGTGTCTCAGCCCTTGGTACTCAAAGCATGGTGTGCTGCACTAGCACCACCTACTTAGAAATGCAGACTCTCAGTCCCACGCCAGACCTGCTGAACCTGCATCTTAATAGGCTCTCAAGGTGTGTGTGCACAATCAAGTTTAAGAAGCGTTAGGCTTGCTCACCTTGTATGCTAAGGGCCTAAATGTCTCTGGTCACAGCTAGTAAAATAGGGTGGCTGGGTTTCCACCCTAGGCAGGGAAGGCCGGGCTTCTTGTTAGGATCTACATTAGGTTAGTGGTTGGAAGGCTTAGTCCCATCATCAGAAAAGTGATACCCCTGTGTTTGCTCCCTCTAGTTTCTACCCGGTCATGGCTCAGAATAAGCCAGCAGGCCCAGTTGTGTGGGCGTAGGAAGTCACAGAATGCGCCTTCAAAGTCCCAATAAAAGGGGGCTCAGCAAGGTGAGCAGAGTGCAAACTCACTGTCCTGGGCTCCACAGGAAGGAGAGAGATGTGCTGAAGCAATGCTGTGACCCTGGGCAGTCCAGTGGGAAAACAGCCCTGGAAACATCTTATCAAGGGACAAGGAAGTGGAGACCTTGAAAGAGACGCTGCCCTCCAGCACATACACAGAAGTGCCACTCTCCATAGATCAGGTCAGAGACAGAGGGAGCGGACCAGAGACTACAGCATCTCCAGGCCAGACGAGGGCCCCTAACTGGCACTGCCTGATCTCCCGTGCAAACCTTCTGCCCCCCTCCCCTAGCCCACCATGACTTACTTGTGAGTCCTCTTTTCTTACCTAAGAATCCTATGAAATAATAGGCGTTATTTGGTTTTCCTCCTAATGCCCCTAAAGACTGTGGCATCTTAAAACACTCCTAGAGGGAAAGAGAATGCAAGATTCTCAACTCACTTGTGGACTGCTGCTCACGGATCTCCGTGCTCACATGGTGGTGTGATGGGCAGGCAGCAATGGGCTGGGGAAAAGGTGCGACTTACTTTGAATGCATCGACATAGACAGGATTGATTTGGTTTATGCCCAGGCGGAGGGGCACAATGAGCAGCAGGGGTTTCCAAGTTGGGCAGCAGGCAGAGGCGCCCTTACTCTGGCTCGAAGCATTCAGAGAGTCAGGAGGACTCTCACTCACTGGATCAGCACTCAAGGAAAGGACACGGCACATTTTTTCTAGAAACAGAAAACAAGAGAGCTGGTTAAATGTGGGGTACCCAGCCCTTGGGGATACTCCAAGAGTAACACTAAGAAAGACCTCACATGACACCCCCTTCTTGAGGGCCCCTCCCCCACCAGGACCCAGCTCATCGCATGCCCACAGGAAGCCCATGCTCCCCTCTCTTCCCTGGAAACATCTTATCCGCCCCCCAGCTTTCTGAATGGTGAGAAAGGACCTCATCACCCATCAACCAGGAAGTGAACAGGCCAGAGACTCACTGATATCTTCAATGACCACTGTATTATCCATTGAAACATAAACAGCCAAGGAATTCCATTCATCAAATAAAGCAAGTTTTCTGCAAAACAACACACAATGAAGTCATAGTTGGGGAAGTAGGAACTATCAGCAAGAAGACCTACAATATACGCCCAGTATTCCTGAAGTCACCGGACACTGAGCCACAGAGAAGCTGGGGCTCAGGTCAGTTCTGACTCCTTTGGCTGAGCTCTGGAGCATTCTGTGTCCAGGAACCTTGAGAATGCCACAATCACTGTTTCTAAACTTTGAGAAGGTCCTGTCATGCAAAATGAAAAAATCTATCTCATAAAAATGCTATTCCTACTGAGTGAAACAGAAGAATTACCAATACATCTGCTCCCAAGAGATTTGCTTTTTCTTTTCTTTTTAAAGATTTATTTATGTGTCGAAGATCTGGGGTGTAGGCCAGAGGTGTGGGGGGTGAGAGGATCCCCCAGAGACAGGGTGGGGAACAGAACAGGAAGATCTACTGAAATACACTGCTGAGGGAAGCAGCGGGAGAGGCAGGAGACGTCCGCTGTGTCGTATATAGGTTAGCTCCCTGGCTGGGGATCCAACTTAGGCTGTGGTGGTGATAGCGCTGAGACTTAACCCCTAGGCTACCAGAGAGGCCCCCTGTTTTTTATTTTCTTAAAGGAAAAACATTCTTACTGTTCTTTTTGAAAAATGAAATTATCATTTATATATACATGTACATGCTCATATGTACATATATATGTGCACACATACACACACACGGAAGCATAGATCATATAGCGTTTCAGCCCCAGCGACAGCCCTCCCCATGTGTAGTGAGAATTCTATTCAGGACACTTGGGCTTCAGATGGCCTGGGTGCAGGGCCTTGCTGGTTAATAGCTGAAAAAAGAGCACACTGAATTGCATGACTTCAGCAGAGATAAGAAAGAACGCCCTCTTAAAAGCTTACCGGAGGTTAACTAAAGTCCCATGCCTATATCTCCCTTATCTTCTTCTCCTACCAGTTTGCAAGAAGACATGTTTAAATCAGCTCCTTCTGGGATTCCTGTGTAAAGCCTAGTCTAATTGAATAAAAGAACAAGCATTCTCTCCCAAACCAAAGTAGCTCCCAGGAAGAGGGTAATCATCATTACATTATCATTTCATTCATTTTAATGTATTATCTTTCCCCCAAATAATAATAATATTAATAATAATAATAATGACATCACCATCACAATCTACTGATGTTAGTGATAATAATCATGATGCATTGGAACATTCTTAAATTGTTTAAGAATGTATTCTTCCATTTGTTGTTGGGATCCTCAACATTTACAAGAAAGAAGCGTGTGCTGAAAGATGTCATTTAAAAACCACTTCAAACTGAGTTTGGGATGGGGCACAGCTATTCTAATCTTCCACACTTCCTACTCTGGGTTCCTGCAGTGGTTCCCAACACTGCCAGATCCTCACTCAGCAGAGTCAAAGATGACCCAAAAGGCACTAAAGACAAAGGTAAGCAAGTGGTCTCAGTGAGGCTGCACTGTTAGCACCAGCAATAAAGCCAAGATTTCACCTGGGTCCCCAAGAAATCCAGACTACTCCCATCACAAGCATACTTCAAAACTTCCTGGTTTGCTGAAGACTGGATGAGCATTGAATCAGTGGCCCATCTGTCCTTTGCACAGAGCAAGTCCCACCATCATGGCCAAGAGGGCCCAGGAATTGAAGCACATGACACAAAGGAGCCACATGGTTTCAATTTTCTGGTGCCTAAAGCCAGCCCCATTCTGGCTGCCATTTTCATTCATTCGTCAAATATTTATTGAGCACTTACGTGTACCAGGAAGCTTTATGTGCTATTGTTAAAGTAGTGAACAAGACAAAGATGATCTCTGTCCTCCTGGAGTTTGTATTCAGTGATAGGTTGTCAGGAAGGAAAGTGACAACAGGTGAGGTGAGCTGCAGGTGCTAATGCCACCCATCCCATTCTCTTCCAAAACACTGGTTCTAGCCTTCCCACCTCACCTTTTGTTGTGGGAGATGAATTCTGGGATTTAACAGGACAACATGCTGGAGTACCATGCATCTGCAGAGGGGTGACACACTGATTCCAAGACTCTCTTGGGGTGTGCTTCTGCAACATGGTGAGTTCCTTGAGGCAAGGACTGTGTACATCCAGTGCTTAGCACAGGAGAGGTACCCAGTAAATATTGAAGGAATGAATGAATGATTGTACTACTATACAGGGTGGAGTCTATGTCATGCCTAGGCTGACTCTCCCTCCCCCTCTTAGTATGAACCTTTGGACTTCAAAGTGACCTCAGGCTCAGGCTGCTGGCATGTGAGCACCAATCTGCAGTGGAGAATGCAAATATGAAATGAGTCCTGAGGTACCTCTGCAGATACTGGGTACCAGTGACTACAATTCCGATATACCAAGACAGATATCCACACACATTACACATTTCAAAGAACTGTCTGAGCAAAATGGCACAGATATTTGGTGGCCTAGTAGGAGGCATGGTTTAGTGGGATGACAAGAGCAGTTAAGTGATGGGATGTTGGGTCGGTGGTGGAGGGAGGCATAGGAGACAGACGAATTAGACATGTGCTAGATTCTTTTACTTACTTTAACACCTGTGCAACTGTATTTGGTCCAAACCATTCGCCAATTGATTTCCCTTCTCCTACACCCATTTGTGCTGTTTTTATGTGGGGGAAAAAATAAACACATTAGCTAAAGATCTTTCAGAACTCCACAAAAATCCTACATTTTTGCATTACATAATTAAGCAGATAGACAACTTCACAGAGATACATGTAAGGCAGGGGATGACAGGAGCAAGCACAGGTATCTCCTTTAAATTACTGATTTGTGACCTTACCCATTTGATGGATAGAGTAGCAACAGTCTTTTCTATCTAAGAAGCACTGTAGGATCCACTGGTATTCTTTGGGTTGTTCTTTTTGCTTCTCCCAGTTCCAGTCTTTTTAGGGAAAAAATGAGTTAAATCATTTTTATAACTGTTTATTACCTCTCTGCACTTTTACTGGAACTATGAGGTTAGAAGGAAAATAAAGGAGCTATATCTAGAAGGCGGGACGGATCAAGTTAGAACATTCTGAAGTATCTTTAATTTTGATGACAAAGACATCTGGAAACTGATTACTTTCAAAGCCTCAGTGGGTGTAAAGCAAAAGCAAAACAAACAGTTGACCGAGGAATTGACTTAGCCTGAGGGCTGGAACTGGATAAATATTATACAAAAAGAGTGTGACAAAAGCCTTTCTGGCCAGCTGTTCAGTGAACAGATCACCACAAAATCCGGCAGGATCTCCATGTATCACCCAGACACCACAGTGTCTCATCGCTACACAGACAGTGGTGGCTTTTGTCCTTACATGTCAGCAGCACAGCCAACAGCTTCATGGGGGGAAGTGCTATTCTGATACACAAAAGTTCACAAGGAAATATACACAATTCACAACTAAGGAAGCTTTAAAAAATATGGCATACTCCCATTTTTACACAACCTTCCAAAAGCCCACACTGAGCTTTGGAAAAACAAATAGCTTTGCTATCAGGTGCTCAAGGTCTCCTTATGATCAAAACCAAAATATTTACATTTTTAGGAATTCCCTATCTGATTCCCCAAGCCTGATTTCAGTCCTACAGAGGCTACTTATCGCTATTAAGGACAACGGTAAAATCCTCCATAATCTCCATTGTGGAAGGATGTACTCCTCCCACTCCCTCAGCTTTTGGAATCCTGTCTAATGGGACTGATTTGTGAGGCTAACTTTGCTTCCAAGCCATAAATTTCTCTCCTAAAGCTTTGGAGAGAGTCTGGATTACAACTGAAATATTCTCGAAGCCAAAGGCCATTATCTCCAGAATCTTCAGTTCTCTTTGCTTCTAAGATTTCCAAAACCCAAGTTTTAAACTTCATATCCAGCATAGCAATATAATTCTTCAGAAGGTGAATTACATCCAACTTTATTTTTTTTAGCTACTAAACCATCCAAGTCTGGGGAAATTCTGATTAGCCAGCTGCTAAGTATCATAAATTTTTACTGACAACAGTGATAAGTGCATACTCCAGCTCAGTTATAAAATAACTGAATAGGAAACATGCCAATATACTCCTTTACAAAATGACACCTTCTAAATTAATCTTAGTTACAGGGCCTATCTCTAAATTCTTCCTGTTGTTTGCATTTATACTGAAATAATCTAGATTGCTGACTGTGGGTTTTTTTTCCAGTTTGCTTTCCAGAACAATCATCTTGAAGTGTTTTACAAATGAGAATAAGTTAAACAGGAAAACAGATCTTCACTAAGTATGTGTACCACTGAACAAGAAGTCAGAAAATCTGCATTCCCTTCCTAAATTGATGCGTTAGATCTGTTTCTCTCTGGGCAAGTCACCTCAATTTCTGAAGCTCAGTTTCCTCATCTGCAAGACAAAAATTACTACACTACCCAGGGGAAGCAGGCATAAGATATCCTAAAATCTGAAAGGAAGGCATTTATTCCTAAAAACTCCCAGGCCTCTCTCCAATCTTCTGTGATAATGATAGCAGAATCCGTGAGATGGGACTGGGGGAAAGGGAGCAATAGTTCCATCACCGTAAATCTCAGGGAGCAGTAGTCAATGAGTTCAGCAGTTCAGTCTCAGCAAAGGTGTCCTTTCACTCTCACTCCCATGTCAAAGTGGACTTTCACCCAAGTGCCTAAAATGGCCTCCAGCCAAGGTCAGCCTACAGATGCCCACAAGGGAGCACACACATATCTTAAGGAAGTGAGACTCAAGAGTTCCAGCCACAATTACCAGAAGGTTCTTAATGAAGTAGTCTCCCGAGGAAGCTAATTTAAGGATTCCTTCATCATCCAATGGACATCTTTAGTGAACTCAAACCAAAATAGCGCCAACTCCCTCATTAGACATTTCCTTTAGGTCACTTACATCCTTCACCAGGCAGATATTTCAAATGAGGTCAAGAAACAGATTTAACCACCACACCCTTCTTCCTGCTCCCTTTGTTATCTGATTTGTTTAAGGGCTCACTTGAACAATGGCAAAGATGGAAACTCTAAATGGCACACCTGCCTCAATGTTCAATTCTGGCCCAAGAAAATAACTCTCTGATTTGGTGAGTCACAAGGAAATGCCGGCTGTTTTTCTCTCATGAGAGACTTTGTTGGCTTGTCAGCCTAATTCTCGAACTTGCAGAGAGCACTTCAGGACCTGCAGCTTTGGTACTGAGTGTCCCTAACGCTCTTGGTATCAATGCTAAACCCAACAGCAGTAAGTGCTACTGCAGAGGTCTCTGAGGCAATTTAGAGAACAAATTTAACTCACCCCTTCCCAAGTGTCTGCAGATAAGGGCTTGAGCCAGCATCATCTGTCCACAGCGTAGCATACATCCCCAGCCAGCATCTGATGAAGGGCCCGTTCCCCCTGTTGGAAAGATGGATGGATTAAATATAAGTTCCTTAAATTGTCCACTCTCGAAACACTAGCATATTTGTGTATCATACAAGACAAGATGATACACATATAATGAAAAAGGAGGCAGATAACACACAGGATATAGGGTGGAACTTGCAAAAATAATGCTGAGTTACCCAAAATGGGTTCTATGGCCAAAGACAAAACAAAAAAGTGAACAAAACCTACCCTTGATGCCTTCTGCTTGGAGACTGTCTAAGTCTGCATGCAGTCTCAGTGGGTGACTGCCATGTATGACTACTAACACTTAGTTCATGCCATGTCATCCTCTGCCTAACCAAAGTTGGCTTTACACAGCTCACTTCTCTGGAAAGCCAGCCTTATCTCAGTTAAGGAATAAATCCTACGAAATATAATCATCAAAATGGCCAGAGGATCCGGAAAACTGACTCTTCCAAATATATGTCACAAAGATTGAAACAGCAAGGACAATGTCAAATAGAAGAAAGAATCCCAGATTAGCTATTAGAAGACCTAGCTATAGTTACCTAACCCAAGTCCCATTTGTAGACTGGGGATCATAGTACAAACCCTGCCTCCGATCAGTGGGTATTCTAAGAATTGAATGAGAGAGCATCTTTGAAAGGGTTCCACAACCTACTGAGGATAATGTACATATTTGGTGTTATGTGTATGATAACAAAGTAAAATACTATTAATAAGGTAGAAATGTACCATATCTTTCAAAGGCACAAAACCAGTTAATAAGTGAAATAGGATAACAGGTTCCATTTTAAGAACACTTGAGGTAATGAAAATCCCACGGACGTAGCCAGGGTGAGCTCAATATCCTTTTTCAAGGTACCAATGAAATCAGATAACTTGGATGGCAAAGGACACACTCTGCTTTCATTGCTTTCCTTTCCCAGCATGGAAGTGTAAGACCATGCTATAAGCATGATCTCACAAGAATAGTGTTAGGGGGATCATCAGCCTTCTAAGAGAAGGGGACCATGGTGGCCACACCTTTTCTTTTTTTGTGAGAACTGAAGGAGAGCTACTACATGAAAATAAGGATTGACTAATCTGTGAGCTGGAAAGGGAGCCCTTGGGCTCTTGCTCATGGTGGGATGATAGGTCAGATGGAAAAGATACAATGAGGCCCACATAAAGAAGAGATCATCTATTGCCAAAACATCCAGAGTTGAATTGCAAAAGTTTTCCACTCTTGCGAAATTCTCTTCACACAGAGAATGTTAACGGTTTAGAACTACTGGGTACTAAAGATTGTTCATTTGTTTGTTTTACTGCTCTAGTATTTTCTGTGGTAAGCAAAACAAACAAACAAAAATCTTCATTTTTGGGGTACTTATCAGGAAGATTAATTTCACTCCAGTTCCTAGGTCAAATCCTACATCAAAATCAATCAGACGACCTTCCTTTTTAGGAGAATAGCTTCCACCATTTGAGTTTGGTAATCTTTTCCTTACAGACCTATCTTTTACAACAGGTCATACAACTTGCAAACATTTTACAAATTTTCTCTAGAGGGAGCTTATTGACTTAGTTTTTTGAACTGTCCTTTGTTCCAGACAGCAGCTGGTACTGTAACAGCCTAGAATTAGTTCCAAGGAAATCCACTATAATTCATCTCCCAGTGGCAAGTTGCTTTCATTTTACGGGGGAAAAAATCAAAGGAATTATTTTCTTTACTTCAAGGCTCAATTGTCTTTAATAATCACGTAGTTCCACAAAGCCGTGGATTGTAATTTAATAGATACTGCCCAAATTAAAAATGCATTTGACATTTTCCTTGCTCTTAAAACAAGTAATACTATCTGGTGCCAAAACATTTGGTGGGGGAAAGGGGCTCTAAAGTGTACGGGTATTACACTTTGGCACCACGAAACCATATTTGATGTGGACCTTCAGTAGTGAAATTTTTAAATAAGGGCCTCCCTGATGGCGCAGCAGGTTGAGTGCTGCACTGTGAAGCATCCGAACCACGGCAGAGTGAGTTGATCCCCGGCCAAGGAGGGGACCCACATGGTGCAGCAGACCTCTCCTGCCTCACTCACTGCTCCCCTCAGCAGTGTATTTCAGTCCATCTGCCTATTTTGCTCCCTGCTCTGTCTCTGGTGAATCCTCTCACCTCCCAGTATTCTGGCCTGTACCCCAGCGCTTGTATGCAAAAATAAATAAATCTTAAAAAAGAAACTTTTAGATAAAATATGACTTAACTATTCCCTTAAATCAAATTGTTCACCACAGTAAGCTAATAATTCTGAGGTTTCCGTGAAGTCACTGATAACCTCAGGGAAGCCATCTATAAGAAAGCGCAGTACAACAAATGATATACCTACCAATTGGTGAAAATTTTCTTCTGTATGTAAACCATAGACGAGTACTTATATCAGACAACAGCTTAGATTTTTCTGTAATTAAATAGGAAATTAAAATTAAATCAACAGATCCCATCGAAAGATAAAGGCCCTTGATTTCTGAGCCAGCAGCAAACATTTTCAAATAACAAGTCAGTGACATTATTACGGGGCTAGAGAAATTCAGCAGAAACTCTATCTCATTTTAGCGAAAAATTTTAGCATTTCTCCCCATTTATGTTTTTCTTTCCTTTTTTCGTTCAGATTTGTTGAGATACAATTCATATACAAAACTGTTTTAATTTAAGGTGTACGACATGTTCATTTAATATGGCCAAATGATTTCTACTTTGGCATTAGCCAACATTTGCATAGGGTCACATAATTACCATTTCTTTATTGTGCCCCCCCTGTATTTTGTTGTTGTTTTATTGAGGTGACAGTGCATTACAACATTATATAGGTTGTATTACAACATTATATAAGTTTTGGGTACCCATGACTGAAAATCAGCATGTGTCTATATTACATTAAGTTCACCACTAAATGTCCAACTCTATCCTTTACCATACAGTTGATACTTTTTACTCAATAACAGGTAGCTCTTGTCTCCTTCTTATTGAGTGTCATGGTCCTGACAGGTACTTACACTGGGGTTATAGTCAACAGCAAGGAATAGGAAAAGCAAAGTTCCTGAATAACCCACTAACGAGGCATTCAGTCCCCTGAATGAAGATGGTTGAACCTCTCATCAGTACCCAATGTCCATTATCTAAAGCTAGGGGTGGATGTGTATACCCACAAACTTGTGTTTAACTGAAAAGAAGCTGACCCTGCTAAGCGAATTAAGTATCCATTTGTTTATCAATACCACCTAGTACAACTGGCATTTGTAATCTAAAGGGGTAACATAACAAATGTTTTTATTTCTCTGCTTTCTTATATTTTATGACAAATCTACTACTGTGGCTGTGGGTATGGCTTCCATGTTCCCATCTATACATCTATGTGTTTCTGTCTTTCTTAGTCTTCTCTTTCCCTCCCCCGTCTCAACAACACATCCATATTTGTATCTTGCATAGGACTCATAGCCATTACACGTTAAAAGAAGAAAAGGAAATTAAATTTTAGCCTGTAGTTTCCATTTTCTCTCCTGCCTTCCCTTGGAACCAAACTGTCTGGGGTTTTCCTCCCCACCATGTCCACAGTGCCTCACATACTATAGGAAACAGATGGCTAATGACTGAGAGTAAGACCTTCGGAATCATACCCTGCCTGGGTTTGTAGCCTGACTCTGCTTCTTACCAACTGTGTCATTTGACCAGTCTGAGCTCCAGATTCCTTATTTGTAAAATGGGAAGAATCAGCAGTACCTATTTTCAAGAGTTGTAAGTATTCAACAAGCGAACACAAGGAGAGTGTTTAGATGGGATGGTACACAGTAAGTCTGTAATCAATGTTAGCTGCTAACATCCTCTCAAATGTTCATACATTTGTTCTCTACAATGTTCTATCTCTAATAATCACTGTGCCTTCCAGCTTGCATATATGCCAGAAAAGCTGGGAGACACTGCGTGAACATTATAACGAGCTCACTTTGAAAGGCATTTCCCAACTTAACTTTTGAATATGGACATACCTGGTAACCCAGGATTCCTATTGTCATGAATGCAGAACTAGAAGAGAGCACCTGTAGTTCCCTCATTTTAACTACTGAAGAAAGTTAAGATCCAGGAAGAAGATGTGAGTTATCTAAGGTAGGAAAAGAGTCTGAACATAACAGGGCCTTCAATGCTAGCCCTGGGCTATCTCCACTGATCAGGACTTGCACATCAAAATGATGAAGCCAAACTCAGGAGAAGCTAGAAAAATGCCTAACTTCCTCTCCTGCCTTTTGTTCAGCTTCTTCCTGTCCCTCCCTCCATGCTAGAGCCTCTGGACAGGATGGCTGCTCAAACAGTTGCAAATCTCAGAGCTGCCTGTCTCCAAGCTCAGACTTTATCTGGGTACTGGGATGTTAGCACTTTAAGGGTAAGAAAGAAAAGCTCAAGTCCCTTTTCCATCTAGCTGTTGGGGCTAAAAGTTCTATATGAAATCAGAACAAATTTAGCAGTGCTACAGTCAGCTAAAGGTCTAAAACTACAAGACATCTTAGTGTCTGAAATTGTTTCTGACAGCCATGGAATGTTTAAAGGAACCCTGGTGGCAGTGTCTTTAAGGCAGGTAGAAAAGGATGAGAGGAATGAGAAGTGGGTAGTCTAGTCATTAAAGACTAGATACTGGAGAGTGACATGAGGAGTGGGACCATGTCTTTTGAAATCCAAGGATCATAGAATTCAGCGGTTCTCCTTTAAAGAAAAGAATACAAATATTTTTTCAAGTTGTGCAAACACCTATGAGCATGTGAACCCACTGCTAGGGCCTCTCGGGGCCTTGGAACAAGCACGCGCTAGCAACAGACATGAGATTTAAACTCTTTTGGCTACAAGCTAAATCAGGCTAGGAGCAGAATGAACAACTATCAAGGGAATGCTCTGCCAACAAAAGCAGGAAAATGTCTAGGACCTTAACTTCAGGCACCAACGGGTTCTCACAGACTAAGACTACCAAACCTTACCTGTTTTAAGGAGATATTGTTTCCCCAAGATCCATACCAACTCATCTGTATCTGGAAAATCTTCTAAGTAGTCAGCAAAAATAGTAATCTGGTTTTCATACTTGGATAAAACTGAAAGGAAAGGAAAGGAAGTGAAATATCAATTAGGGGACTAGCTTCTGTGGTTTAGTGATTATTACCTTTGTCCTGAAGGTGAAAGGTCATCAGCTCGAATCAAATTCTTTCCTTGAGGAACAAAGACACTCACAAGGCCTCAAGGCCCCTTTAGTAGAGGGATTTCTTCTTGACCACCTCTTTTGACCTTTGCTTCCTCATGGTCCTATTTGGCATCATCCCTGAACAATTATTTAGCCAGTTATTTCAAAACCTTTTTAACCCCTGGGGCCTTTTTTTTTGTAGTTACTTATCTAGATTCTCCTAGGCACCTTCTATACCTAATGTTTATCCGTGTCCAGGGAATATTTTGTAGCTTCTAGCAGCCAGTGGCTTAGAAGGGACTGTGTTAAGTCTGAGGGATTATATAACTGAAAATGTACTATTTGACCCGGGAGACCAAATGTTTTAATGGTAATTTTATTTGCCATTTTATTCACGTATGACTGCAATGAAGGCTTTTCGGGCTGGTGAGAAATATAACTTGTTCTTAGAATTTACAAATGGCTACAGTTATCTTAGAGTAGCAGAATAAAATGTCATTAAATGGCCTAAGTTCACAGGTGACACTCAGACGTCATGATCAGGTAAGGTGGGGTGAATTAAAATCCACTTATGTACCACCTGTGGAGAAAGGGTCTGCTAAGAGTCAAGAGCAACTTACAGACGGATCCTACGTCAAAAGTTTGCTTTACCTAATTTTCTGAGCGAAATAATCCTGGAGGTAGTAAGTTTTCAAGACAGCCCACAAAAACCTACTTTAACCTGTAGCCAGGAAAACCAAATTAACTAGTTACATTTTACTGTTTATGGTGCTATTTTTATAAGAAATCATATTTCAAATTCAAAGCTAAGATACCCAACATACACCTCCTCCAAGTCCCTATAGGGAGGGAGTAGGGAACCCTTTTGTCGTGACAGGGATGCTCCCAAAGCAGTTCCTATGAACCCTAAGAAAATAACTTCTTGTGCAAATGGCTTTGAGGGCTATGTTTAACTCACTTGTAAGGACCATTTTTTTTTGCTTTTGGCTTTGTTTTCTAAGGCAGGAGTGAGCTGTTTTCATATAAATACATTTTCCTAAATTTAAGTCATACCTGATCATGAAAACAGGTTCACCTGCTCAAAACGCTTAGTTGGAGATTGAAGTCACATTTGTAGAACTTGAACCAACTGAAGTTACAATTTGTTGGCGGTTATAATTTAGAAACAGCTACCCAAGGATACTTTCTCTCTTGAAACATATTAAAGAAGTCCAGTCTTTCAGGGACTTAAGTAGACTCTCTCCTCAAGATGTTTTAATCATTAAGCTTATACCCTCAGCAGCATTTCAAACCTAAAGAAGTTAGAAATGAGACAGTTTTTCATTCTCCAGTAAAAACTCATCACTGCTGAATCCACCCAGGAGGCTGTGCTATCTTAGGTTTTCTGCCCCTGGCCTCTGCCCCTGGCCCATGCCCAGGAAATACCAGGCTAAAAATGATCACCCAGGTCAGGCCATTCCCACAGAGTGGTGGGCCGAGGTGGCACAAATCACACTGTGTACCTTCCCACCTTACACTCTATCCTTCACAAGCAGGAGAAATCAGGTTTAAATGAATATCCAGTGCCACCTAGACAGAGAAAGTCAGAAATAAGTAGCTTGAGTCTGAGAAAGAGGCAGCCTCTCTGGCATCGTCCTGGGAGGGATGAGGAAGGGTGATATTAGACGCATGTACAGCATGTATGCATATAAGCCATGGGTCTTTTTTTAGTACTAGCCGGAAAAGAAATCATTTCTCTATTGCCAACCCTGTCCATGAGTCATTGCCCAGCGATCCGGTCAAATTAGTACAACCCCTTAAAGCCTGTGAGAAGCACGCTGCTTCATTTAGGATGAGTCTGACCAAAAGGGTAGCCAAATAATTTTCTGTTGTTCTTCAGCCGCTCAGGCTACCAAAAAGGTCATTACTGCCTCTATTCTTCCTGACTCTCCTCTTAGTAGACTCCCATAAAACAGTGTGGAAAGTCATAAACAGTCCCAAGCTATACATGGATGAAACAAATGAAAGCCAGAACAGATGACATTAGCAGAAGGAGCAATAACAGGAGCTCATACACGTGGCGGGGTGGGAAGAAGTTGGGGGGTGGGGCTGGGGAGGAAAGACTGTGGTGAAACCAGAACCTCAGAGAACTGGGAAACAAATGGTTAAGAAAGTTCTGGGGTCTCAACATACTGAGAAGCAAAGAGTTAATACTACTAATTACTCTCAGCAGGATAAGAATACCTGGTTGATTTAATGAAAGCAATACTGTTTGAAAACTGGCCCCCAGATCAGGGCGGCTAGAGGCCTGATGTGATTTACTCAAGGACAATAACCTCTGACTAAGCTGTCTCCATTTGATTTACTCAAAGGCAGTAATGTATAACTAAAAACTATCTTATTTTGATAACTAGGTTCCAATCACCCCTATCCAGTTTGAACAGCCCACGGGGCCATAAAGAATCTGGATCATGTGCAGTTTATTCCCTTGTGACCTGAAATTCATGCCAACCTCATTAGGTAGAGGTTACTCTCTAGCTTACTAAAATCTCCCCTCAGTGGAAAAGAGTTGAGACTCCATTTTCTGAACGAGCCACATCTGTGGAAGCATGCACTACCTTCACGCACAAGCAGATGACTGGCACCGCCCAGGACCTCCACTGCTCAATCACTAAAGACTCTTGGTCTCACTTTTGCCGTCCCTTCTTTTAAGGGCCCTTTCAAGCCCTTATTAAGGAGGCAGTCTGTACTGGTACTTGGGATACTTCCAAGGGTGAACCCCTTAAGTTTGGTAACAAGAAGACTAGGTCTTCCACAAGGAGAACTTGAGAGATGAACAACTAATCTGGGACATGGTTGAGGTACAGAAGTGAAATTGCATTTCCAACAGAATCATTTCTAAATCAATCATTTACAAAAAATTCATAAACTACTTTTCTTTTTCCTTTAAAAATTAAGAAACCAGACATCAGCGACACATGAGCTCCCTGCCCTTTCATCCTATTGAAAGAGAAAGGTGCCATACATGCAGAACTGTAAATATTGGAGCTTGATGGATTAGCTTGTACAAGGTCTTACAGACAACAGACTTCACCCTGTTCCATTTTAACAATAATTACTGCACTGACGTCTCTGCTGGGTTTAGCTTAGTGGTCAGCTAATATATGAACAAAGATTTCCTTAAACTCCTGGAACCAGTAAATTCTCCTAGTCTTGACCAAGGACTGTGTACATGTTGGAGCATGCCTTCAACGCTCAGTCAGGCAGTTGACAACTCTTAGTCTTCTCTTTGTGCTTATGCAAAGCACAAGAGCAGAATAGCTTCGAATCTTCTCAGGTCCCGCCTGAGCATGTGCACAGCCTTAGGACACACACAGCCCTGCTGATGCATGTGGGCTTCTGGATCCCAGAAGATATGCCCAAACATTTCAAACCCTCTATGGACATCTTATTTCCCAGCTTTTCTTTTTAAATGTTTGGGTCATCTACTGCCCCTGTTTACTGCAAAGTTAACCAATTGCCTCCAATGGTTAAGAAAAAATCTCTAGAAAAGGCTTTTCTACAGGTCCAAATCAGGGCAAGTAAATCGAATCTTCCACTTGGGGTCTTCCAGGGAACCACCAGACAGATCAAACTGACAATTCTGTAGAAATGAGGCATTACAGGAGCTCCAACCCTATTCTGTGGCTCCCAGTGGCAGCCAAGCGGCTGGCTTTCCTGGTGATTTGCAGGCTGTGGATTTTCAAAGCTACTACAGAGCTGAAAGCAAGGGATGGGCACAGGACAGGCTCACTATTCTTACCAAAATGCAGCTGTTTTGAAAAACATGATTCTGATAATCTTGCCAGTTTCTGCATTACTATGATAGAATTTTCAGAGGTCCTCAGTCGGCCATTTTTGCAGCTCACTTTTCAGTGATTGTATTTCTAAAAATATATCTTGTAAAATTACAAGTAAATGAGAAAATCACTTTCAACAACAAATTGTCTGCTAGGATTTAATAAAGGCATTTATACACCACGGCTCCCAGATTCTGTGGGGCTTATGCCCCACAAACACCACAAATTCTCTAAATGAAATCAAAAGGTCACAAAATCTCAGGGTCAGAAGGGGGCTGCACTACCAGAGGGTACCTTCCTTGTAGGTCGCCTAATTTTAAAAGCATGCCCTAGATACTGATGGTTCCAAACAGCCTTCTCAGCAATACATACACAGTTACCATACTGGTAAGACACAGATTCAAAAACAAAAAAGTGTCTCTGAAAAGCAGATATGGTAAAGACCGAATATTTATGAATATATTAACTCCACAAACTTTTCTACTATGTGCTAAGCCCAAAGAATAAAACATCAGGGAGATGTGGTCGCCATCCTCCCAAAGGTTTTAAAGAATGAACAACAGAAAATACTCTAAGATAAAGTGATGTGGACTTAACAAATGGTTAATTCTAACTGAGGGTGAATGAGCTTTCCACAACAGTTCAGATCCAAGCCTGAATGGAAATATATAAGTGGGAAAGGAGAAAATTCCTGGTTGGGGGAACACCAAAAAATACTTGGCAAGGAAACGAATGTGTGGTGGGACAGGAGAGAGGGAGGGAGAGAAAGAGAACCTGCAGTGTCTGAGTGTGTGCCCGATGAAATCATGGCATAAAATATGGTAGAGAGATAATAAGCTTGGCCTAACCAAAACATGTGGGATTCATGGGTTTGGCTGACAAAGGAAAGGGAGATTAAAAAAAGGTAAAGAGAAAGTCAACCTGCACAGAGATAGTGAAGAGGGCATGTTGATTAGAAAGGTAGGAGAGAACCAGAAGTACAAAGTTCAACCCTAAATGTGCCTTTACCCCCTTCCTCCTCAGTCTACTTAGTGCCCTGGTCTTCCCACCCTCTGCTCAACTAAGCGTAGGCCCTGCCCCATCTTAATTTTTCTTCCAGTCAGCGCTCAGCTTTTCTGGTAATAAGAACTTAGAGGACTAGAAAACAATTCTTAGCATTTCAAGGGGATTTTCAAAACTGCAAATTACCTAAAATGTATTCAGCAAGTCACATTTTCACAATATTAAGTTGTCAAATAATGCAAAAAAACATAAATGATTTCTCTACAGGCCAATATAACTTCTGACACCTTAAAAAAACATTGTGATTTTCAGACTTACACTAGAGACTCTTAACACAGTTCAGCTATGTAGTGCCAGCAGGGGCATGGAGCAGGTTCTCGATGATTCCGAGCAAACAGGTCAAGGAGGAATCCTGGAGCCCTCGGTGGCTTTTTATGCTTTTATTACATCATTATATCAGAGGCGACCAGGTACACAGCAGGCAGGGGTGCCGGGGGGCCAGGAGGCTGGCAGGCCTCATAGGCCTCCACACATCTTCACTCTGGGCTCTCTAGCCTCTCATGCCTCTGCTATTACTGCTGCTTCTTTTGTCTTTCTTTTTCTCTGCTCTCTTCTTCCCTGCTGGCGTCCTTGTGACGCTGCCCCTATACGCCTGTGTCTCAGCCCAGGTACACCCACTTGTGCATGCCCACTTAGGCATGCGTGCAGGACCGCAGGTGTCCATGGTCGACAGCAATGGTGGGAGGGCCGGAAAAGCCTGATCACTTTTCCAATTACCCTACAAGCTAGACGTTATGACTTTATGAGAGTGTATTTAACCAACTAGTGCTGCTGGTGGTGTGACATCGAATGATGCATGTGACAAATTTCAGGGCAAGTTGGCAAAGGGACAACTAGTTCAATTGGTAAAAGACTATTGTTAAGTGATAAGACATTTTGGATTTCAGCTAGAAATATAAATCTAGGCTCTTGGTCCCACAAAATATCATTTCAAAGAGATTTCAGTCAATTCATCTCACTGACAATGGTGCTAAAAATCAAATGTAAATTCCAAAATGGACTCTTCCTAGGTGTCCTTTAAAGTGATGTTTTTGAAAAGTTTATTGATTTTTTAGGTATTTTTTTGCCATTGTTTCTTTTAGAGACAAATTATTTTGCCAATTGTCTGCTGATTGAATTACATTTGGAAACACACATGAGGAAGTGGGATTCCACACACACGTTGGTCAGAAATGCACCTATACACGCACAGCCCACCATGCCTTGAAATGACTGCCTCATATTACTTTCAATAACTCCATTCTTTTGAAAGAGATGCATTTCTCAAAAGAATAAAAAGATTTTGTTTTAGTAAAGGTTATCTTTCTTAGTAAGGTGTTGTAGGATTAGAGAAATCAGGTCTTTCCACCCTCCCACCACTGTGATGATTGACACCTGCGGTGCTGCGAGCATTCCAGGGTGGGCATGCGCAAGTGGGCGCACCTGAGTTGGACACGGGCTTAAATGGGCGGTGTCATGAGGATGCCAGGACCGACAGGACCTACAGTACCGAACCAACAGGGCTGACAGTACTGACGAGCAGCAGCAGTAGAAAGCAGCCCAGAGGGTGAGATGCACCTGGGCTGATGCATGAGGTGTATAAAGCTAGCATCTCGGGGACGCCGCCGTGGTGGTGTGGTGCGGTGAAGTGTGAGGGATAGCATGACAGCAGTGAAGACAAAGAAACTGCTTGAATCGGTAATGAACCTCCTACCCGGTCTGGGATGGTTGCGAGACAGGTGTACAGAATGGGCAGCATATTGAATGGAGGGCACATTTGGTTGGATTGATAATTCAAGACTTGAGGCAGCTCATCCTCAAACTGAGATGAGAATCACCTTAACTCTTCAAAACGTTTTGCTGTTCTTAACAACCAACTTCCTGGTGAAAAGTGTGGTTGTATTCCCAAGGAGGACAGCTTCCCATTAGTGCCACTGCCACATCATGTGTTGGGTCCAAGTAAACCTCTGCATTCACTGTACCTTTAATTTTGGACAGTATGAACCAAAAGTCAGTAATACTCAATTCATCCCCAAATCAAGGCACCATGAAAACATTAAGGCAAAATTTAGAATGGGTTGTTATTTTCAGTAGTATCAGAAATATTTCTTTAAAAAGTTGTTTCGTTTGTTTTTATTGGGGGATGGTGAAAACAGGAGGTATCATTCTCACCATTCCTGGAAATGACTCCAGCCTAGAAACCCTAAAATTTAGGTTCTAGCCCTACTTTGTGACTACTTGGCTATGTGGCCTTAGAAAACCTATCACACTTCTCTAGATATCAGATTCCCCATTCATAAAGTGAGCAGTGGGTTTTCCAGTGGGTTGTGACGGGCATTTCTTATGAAACTAAATAGAACTGAAACTATTAGAATATGTTGTACACAATAAGGATGATACTGTTTCCTGAAACTTGTTTACCATATAAACTAGAATATAATGTGAAATGTATTTTTCATTTTATTGTTGAATCAAAAAATGTTAGAAAGGTCTAGACAAGATTGTTTAATACAGTAGCCATTAGCTACATGTAGCTGTTTACACTTAAATTTAAATTCAATTAAAAATTCAGATACACTAGTCACATTCCAAGCATTTCATGGCTACATGTGGCTAGTAGCTACTATATTGGACAGTATATCTACAGAACAGTTCCATCATCATCAAAGAATCCTATTGGACAGTCCTATGCTAAGGGCCTTTTTATGGTTTGTAGGAGGTGGAAGTAGGCTAGTTTGTTAGAAGGAGTATTGCAAGTTCTTGGAAGACAGTGGGTTTGTCTGTTTCTTAAGTGAGTCTGTACGTGAATTTCTAAATAAATAAGTAAACAATTATTAAGTTTGTACTTGCTTTTGTGAGGAATACAGAGAAAACAGTCTTATAAACATCCATTAAATGTTAAATGAACAAGTTTAGGATATCATCAAATCATAATCTAGCTAAAGATATGAGCCTTTTATAAATAAAAAAGCTAATAATAAAGACAATGCACAGACAAATGTTAATAGTTATGTACTGTCAAGATTCAGAAAAGGGGAACATGGCTTAGTGTTGGAATCATCAGGGAAGATTTAAAGAAGGAAATAGGATTCAAAACAATTCTTACACTGTTGCTTGGATTTGGATGAGCAGAGGTAAGCGGGGGGAATACTGCAGATGAGGAGAAAAAGCTAGGTATGTGTATGTTGAAGAAGGGTGGGTTCAGGAGACTATTGAGAAATAAAATTATAAAGGTGCCTTGGGATTAGATTATGGCAGAGGCAGGGATAAAAAGTCAGTTTGCTGAGTTCAAATTTCTGTAAAACCATTGATAGTTTTCGGAGTCCTTTTACCTGATTCTCAAGATGGCTTCTTGAGACAAGAATCAGGCAAGGATTGGTACTTCTGTTTTAGAATTGAGGGAACTGACTTTAGGAGAGGGTATCCCCAGGGTCATATAGCTAGCAAGCAGGAAACAAATCAGGATTCAAACTGAATTAATCCCACTCTCCATCCACTTTTCTTCCCACTATACTTTGCTGTATGGTAGAAGTTGGATTTGAGGCACTAGAGATAGACATAGACCAATGATAAAGTTGTTACAACAATCCAGGCATGAAGGGTTGAAGGCGTGGCCCAAGGTGGCAAGAAACCAGATGGTCTGGTTATATAACATACTGTAAAACAAACTGACAATGTAGTACCCACCCTTATAGGGGAGAGTAGACAGTCTTAAGTTACAACACTATAGTTATTTTAAACTGGACGTGAACTAAACAACCCAAAGGAATAAATATTAACAATGCAATTCATCTAAGTGTCCAGATTTCTCCAGACAGCTGAAGGTAATGTTTTGAGCACAGTTTCTAAGTAAACAACACTTTATATGTCTATGCATTTTTATGAGCCATTTTTTCCTTGGTAATTCTTTCCTCTGACAATCTCAATGCTCATTTCTCAGAAGTAATTGATCATAAGATCTCTTACCTCATCTAGATTTCCAGTGAGTAAGGACTGTTGCAAAAAACGGTCTAGGAACTACAGGCCTTGGAACTTTCCCATACTATTAATAAAACTAATTGTCAACTTAGTGATTAATTAGTTAATAGTAATTTACTAAGATGATACAAACACATGCCATTGCCAGAATAGTCTTAAAGGACCTCTCTGTGTCACTAAGCTATTCAAAAACTTCTACAGGCTTCCAAGTCTGTTCTAACTGTAGGAATCAAATATAAACTAACCAATCTGGAGTTTAAAGCCCTCTCCAATAAGAACACTTCCTACATTTCTGATCATTCCCCATCATGTATTACACCTTCATGAGGTCTACTCTTTTCAGCCAAGATAAATCACAGCTATACTGAAGGCTCCTTACTCATTTATATCCTACTGGTTCCTAAGATTTACCCTCAAATGCTACTTTCTCTATGAACACCTCTTCCTCAATTTTTCCACTAGTATTTTCTTCTTCTAAATCTCTATAGTCCTTTACTTATAGTTCCTTACTGGGAACTTTGTACTTTCAATTATTGTTCTTTGCAAGCAAATCATTTCTCTTGGAATGAACTCCTGTCTCAGTCCATGCAGTGTTCATCTGTGTACCCACCACAGCTCTGATCACAGTGTCTTGTAATAAGACGGTCACTAAGAACCTCAAATGTTTGCTGAATAAATAGCACACTGACAGGAGTCTAAAATCTGTTTTATATATTTATTCAAATTTCAATTTAACAATCCTTTGCTGAGTGCTCACTATATGACCATCACTCTGCTAGGTCCTGGGACTGGCAACATGTCTAAAGCAATTTCTAGTCAGAGAGAGAAAGAGAGATTATTTTAATATGGTGTGGTCAGTGTACAGGGAATTAAGGGAGCATAGCAGAAAGCTATGTAAGCTAGCCTAGGGTACAAAAACCCTGTGGAAA
Organism: Galemys pyrenaicus; assembly: GCA_019455555.1. Taxonomy (NCBI): domain Eukaryota; kingdom Metazoa; phylum Chordata; class Mammalia; order Eulipotyphla; family Talpidae; genus Galemys; species Galemys pyrenaicus. Next base: position 268,265 of record JAGFMF010011954.1, read on the forward strand.
GAAATATGATGGCAGGACTTGGCCTTAAAGGATATGTGAGAGTTAAGCAAAATGGGCAGAGGAATGATGTTCCAGGCAGAGAAGACTGCAGCAAACCACTGAGGAATGAGAGACTGTGGAAAATGATGCCACATAGGGAGTGGCAAGGGTTGAGGCTGGAGAGGCAGGTCGGGCCAGGAGATGCCAGCTTTGGACCCCTTGGTAAGGATTCTGGATTTAACCCAGGTTTCATGGAGTCCTTGAAAGATTTCAAATATATCCAAAAGGAAATCTAGGTATCCCACTAACTGTACTACAGAAGCAGGGCAACAAGTAATTGCCTGTACTGGAGATTCTAGTTGTTTTTTACATTCATTTTCAAATTAAATTCTGAGGAAAAACAAAGATCTTTGTCTAGAAAGGGGTTAAGATGGGTCTGTCATGTGGCATGCTCAGTGGCTCAGCACAACCAGAAAAACTCTGAGTCCTTTCCAGGAACAGTACTCTTCAGTCAGGGCACTTTCCCAGCTTTTTCCTCTGTTTACAACCATCTCACCCTCTTCTCAGACCACAGGAATTTTCCCCATCCTCTTTCAACATCACACTTCATTAGTAAATGTTGCCAGCAGACATATGATGTTTAAAAATTCTTTACCTTCGATGTAATGTAAAATTATATTGCCAGAGTTAAGTGTTTGGATTACATAAAATTATATGTTGTACCTTCACTTTCAAAACAAAACATGTATTCCAAGTTAATCCTAAAGCAAATTTCTGTAACGTGAACTTGATTTTCCAATGCTATTTTATAATAATTTGAGCCATGTTGCCCCCCCCCAAATTTCACCCACATCCAGAAAAGATTCAACTTGCAATAAAATGGCCCCTCATCATAGATGTGCACTTTATGTACCAGATACCAGGAAAATAAATATCTACCTACCCACAAGCATAAAGGACCCAATCCACCCATTATAGCAAATAACAACAGTAAAAAGAGAACTCTATAATATCTGACAGGCAGAAAATCTTGACTTGCCAAACAAAACACAGATCCATTTCTATTTCCAAGAGTGTATCTTCATAAAGTGGGTTTTCTTATAAAATGCCCAGCCATCAGTTCTTTCATTAATACTAATTATTCTAAATTCAAAATGTCTTGCTATTGCACCTACCCTAGTGATTCCATGCCAAGATTTAGAAGATTATAAATTTATAAGAAAAATGAGTACTTACATCCTCAAAAAGATAAGGCTTAAAATGATCAAAGTGGCTTTATTCCTAATAGCCAAAACCCAGATCCATTATCATTTGTCTATCAACAGGGATACTATCTATAGATTGGATGTTTGTGTACTCCTCCCTAAAGTGATATGTTAAAACCAAACCTCCAAAGGCATGTTATTTGAAGGTGGGGCTTTTGGAGGGTGATTAGGTTATGAGGGTGGAGCTCTCACAAATGGGATTAGTGCCCTTATAAGAAAAAGATACAAGATATCTCTCCATCAGGTGAGGAACGAGCTAGAAGGTGTTGGTTTACAAACTAAGAAGTGGTCCCTCATGGGACTGAACTAAATCAAAGGGGAATAGATATATAAATTGTGGTAAATCATACATGGACAAGCTACACAGCAATAAAAAAATGAACTAAGGCTATACACAAATATGGGTGAATCTCACAGACATTATTTTATTTTGGATTTTCCCAAATGTTTATTTTTTTCAGGTTTGAAAGTCTTTTAAATAAGATTTATTTAATTATATTTGACATTATTTGTAGTCCCAGGGCGTTCCCACCACCATTTCACCTGTGCACCATCACC
>JAGFMF010011954.1:270170-280464 GCA_019455555.1 Galemys pyrenaicus
TGATCCCTTTGGTTTATCTTTGATCTTTTGTTCTTGTTGTGTTTTTGGTTTGTTTGTTTGCTTGTTTGTTTTTGGCTGTAATTGCTCATTTCCTAGAGCTCTCTCATTATTTTTTTTGTAGTTGATTGTCCTTTACATTCCTCCTAAAAGTGAAGTCATCTGATATTTTTCTCTTGCCTTCTGACTTGTTTCACTGAGTATAATTCCTTCTAGTTCCATCCATGTTTCTATAAATAACTCTAGTTTATCGTTTTTGATTGCTGAATAATATTCCATTGTGTATATGTATCACATTTTCTTGATCCAGTCTTCTATTTTTGAGCATTTGGGTTGCTTCCAGGACAGACATTATTTTAAACAAAAGAAGCCAAACACAAAATAATATATAAAACATGATTCAAATTGTTTGTTTGTTCGTTCAATTTGTTCAAATGAATATATTGTTTGAAATCAGGCAAAACTAGTCTATGACAGCAGTTAGAATAGTTGTTACCTGTTGACTCTGAGGAGTCAAGAAGAAAGCTACGATAGAGGGTGGCAGAAATGTTATATATCCTGATCTAGATAGTGATTACACATGTATTCAATTTCACTGAACATATTATACACTTAAGATTTGTGTACTTTACTGTCTATAAGGAATACCTCATTAAAGAAAAAAGTATGTCTCTATACTGGATTTATTTCCGGTATAGACTGGCAACGCAGATAAAAAAAAAACTATGCTAACAACAATATATTCCTTTGTAATCAGCAGAGATATAGTTCTTTATTTTTCCTATACACATATATACATCAAATCTACCTGCAAGTAGTTTGGAGTTTCAGCTATTATCTAGATGTAAGGCTAACATATTGGATTTTTAAACTTACAGTATTCCAAAATGCTCTATTTTCACAGGCTTGCTTTGATTAAAATCTCAGAAATTTATTAATATTTCTTTCCTACTATAAACATTAGCTGATCTACACCAGAGAAATATATTGAATTTGTTCCCCAAATTTTTTTTAGGATTTTTATTTATTAATGCATACAAGAACTGGGGTGTAGGCCATAGGTGCAGGGGGTGAAAGGATTCACAGAGACAGTGGAGAGCAGAACAGGTGGATGTGTTAGGGGGAAAGGTAGTCCTGAATGGATTACACAGATGGGTTTGTGGACTCCAACCCCCACTCCAGACCACCAGTGTTCCAGAACCACAAATCCAATTATCAAAGAGTGGATCACTGGGACCTGAGGATGGAGTTGGGCTCTCTCTTCCTTTGGAGCCATCTGACGTGATTCAGAGCGAGCTCTCAACACACCATTGCATTCCAGCTTGGAAGATCTGGTAGGATATTTACGGATTTGTATCCCTCTCTTCCCTTGGTGTTATTTCTACTTTATGCCCTTTCTCTTTTGTAAAATAAAAACCCTTTAATAACTTTTGTTGCATGTGCCTGAAGTTGAGGCTTATTATAAAAGTCTTCTGAGTGCGCGGGTGAGGACCCAGTCAGGGAAACCCATTTTATATTAGGGTTGCCTGTAACAGATCTACTGTCATACACTGCTGAGGTGAGCAGCGGGCAAGACAGGAGAGGTCTGCTGTGCCATATATAGGTTAGCTCCCTCGCCAGGGTTAGAACTCATGCTACAGTTAGATGGCGATAGCTTGATAGCGCTGAGACTTTAACTCTGTGCCACCAGGGAAGCCCTTGTTCCCCAAATCGTAAATAAAATAAAGCAAAGTAGACTGGATAGAACATTGAACTATGAGTTAGAACACTAGGTTCTGTTTCTGCTCTGCCTTTTATTAGCCCAGTCACCTTGATCCAGCCTTTTTAGTTAAGAGTCCCTTTTCTTTTCTTCTTTTTAATTTTTTTTATTTTATTGCATTTACTTAATTGTATTTGACAACATTTGTAGTCCCCAGGGAGTTCCCACCACCGTTTCACCCGTGCACCAACACCTCAGTCCCTTGTGCTCTTTATGCCCTCCTCCAGTCTTTGCCTTCCCCTCCCTCCGCTCCCCCCACCATGTTCCCTTTGGTCTATAAGATTCCCTTTTCTATCCATAAAATGTAGAAAATACCTTTGCCCTAGGGGCTATGGTGAGGATAAAATGCAAAAATGGATGTGAAAGTGCTTTGTAAACTTTAAGGAATTGTTTAGATCCCCAATGCTAACTGTTAGAATTTTGCCTGGGTGTGGCCAGTAGAAAATGTACTTATTTCAAAGCTTGCACTACAGTTTCACAGGATCAGCAAGTATATTCAAATTCCAACATGTCTGAAAAGTTGAAGCAACTGTATTTTAATATTGAAAATAGATGTGCTCAAGGAGTACAACTTAGAACTCTTTCCTTGTTTTTCCCAATTATGATCTTTTTATTCTATAGCTATCCATTATGTTCAGTTCACATTTCTAGAACTTTGAACTGTTTGTGAAACACCCATGTCATAGTTCTCCCTCTCCATTATGAATTTCATATTAACTGCCCTTGAAGGCTGCTCCCATTTCATATATATGTACGTGTATATGTAGATACATATATTTACATGTATTTAATGTAGAAGAACTGGGGTGTAGGCCAGAGTGTGGGGGTTAAGAGTATTCACCAGAGACAGAGTGGGGAGCAGAACAGGTGGATTTACTGAAATACACTGCTGAGGGAAGCAGCAGGCAAAACAGGAGAGGTCTGCTGCACCATATAAGGGTTAGCCCCCTGGCCAGAATTAAACTCAGGCTTTAGTGGTGATAGCGCTGAAACTTAACCCCTAGGCCACCAGGAGGCCCTACTCCCATTTCTAACCTTTATTACTCATCAGGACCCCTATAACAGAATTTTTAAAATACCCCTCAGCCTGAACTCTTTTTGGATCCCCAAATATTCCTTCTTAGAGAGAGCCCCAAAGGAAGGAAACTTTTCTTGTACCATCTTTTGAAGTTTCTCTGAAGAAAAGAAGTGATATATGCCAGAATTGCCCCCAAAATGCTTCCCATCACCAACAATTCTTTCCAGTGAACTTAGTAGGAAACTCCTGATTGGAGAGGCATGCAGTGTGAGCAGAGCCTGGGGAAATTTAGGGTGATTTGGTTTCATGGACCCCAGTGGCTGCTGTTCCTAGAGGCTTTGTTCATAGTGCCACAGCTGTTCTCCAAACTATAGCAAGCCTGCAGATAAACAAAACAGACTAGAAAATGTGAATCCTAAACCTCTCAAGGTCCTTGAGAATTATTCCTTCAGCCATCAAGTCCCAGTTAAGAAGTCTTTGTGTAACCTACTAAGCTGGGGCGTCAACTTTATAAAAGTAGATTGACAATAGCAAGAAGTCAACTTATAAGAAAAAAGATTGAAAAATCATAAAAACACTAATAAGGATTCTTACACACAAAAAAAACAAAACAAAACAAAAAAACATAAATGATCTTCAGTCTTTTATTGCAGGGACAAACATTAAAACATATTTTAATAGGTCTTAGAACATTATCGTGATATCAGCATAATACAAGTGATAATCTAATGATAATATTTAATCAAAAAATTAAATTATGTCCATAAATGCCGTATAAGAAGTCAAAGGAATAAATGCCTTCCTTCCCTCCCTTTTTTCCTTCCTTCCTGGTTAAAATGTTAAGCTCATGGCATATACAGAGTGGAACTCATGAATCACTTGAAAAATCTGGTTATTCAAAATGCCTTTTTTCAAGACAACTGAAGTTTCACCGTAGTTGGTAAGACAAGATGACCACTGGGTGATACAGTAGACATGAGTGTTCTAGGAGGCCAGAAAAATGAAGGGTTAGCATAGTCAGAGAATGTTCCATGGAGGAGGGAGGACTCAGGGTTTTACTTTGAAGTCTCTTTCCAACTAAAGCGTGGTTCTACCTTTCTTGATTGCCACCTTTAAGCCGTTCCTCAAGCTCAGAGTCACTGAAGGAGTCTACTATTATGAGAAATTTAATAATAGTGAATAAAAAGAAAGAAGGAATGCAGACACTCGTCTATAATACCATTCTAGTGTACCATAAAGGAGCTAATTAAGGCTTTAATGCTTCTTCCAAGAAGAAAAGATTTTGTGGAAACAATGACTGGTACACCATTCATGTACTCCGAAATTACTGGAAAAGGAAGATTTCCAAAGAATCTTTACTTGATAGCCAAATTTTATTAACTATATAGCAATGTATCAATGGAAAACTGTAAAACATTGTGAAAAACTATAAAACATTGCTGAAAGAAATTTTAAAATCACACAAAGAAAAACATAAGTGATCACTGTGATGATTGAAAGCCTTGTCATCTGTGCACCCAAAGCACTCTACATATTCAACACAATCCCTCAAAATCCTAGTGGTATTTTTCAGTAAATAGACAAATTCATTCTAACATTCATATGGAAAATCAAGGGACACCATACATCAAAACAACTGAAACAGAAGAGCAAATTTGGAGATCTCACACTTTCTGATTTCAAGGCATACTTCAAAGCTATAGTAATCAAAACAGTGGGGTACTGGCATAAAGATAAATAGAATAGAGAGCTCAGAAGTGAAATCCTTGCTTATATGACCAAATGCCTTTGGCAAAGGTACCGACATCACTCAATATAAAAGAGGTAATCTCCAACAAATGATTCTGGGAAAATTGGATAGCAACATGAAAAAGAATACACCATATAAAAAATTAACTCAGGGGCCTCCCTGGTGGTGCAAGGGGTTAAGCACTGCACTATGAAGCATCCACAGTCACTGCAGCATGAGTTCAATCCCTGGCCACAGAGGTGGCCCATATGGCAGTAGACCTCTCCTACCTTGCCCACTGTTCCCCTCAGCAGTGTATCTCAGTAAGTCTGCCTGTTCTGCTCCCCACTCTGTCTCTAGTGAATCCTCTCACCAACCCCCTCACATGTCTGGCCTGACCCCAGTTCTTGTATGCATAAATAAATCTTTAAAAAATAAAATAAAAGGGTGACTTGGACTATTTTTAAAAAATTACCCCAAACTGGATTAAAGACTGAAATATAAGAGCTAAAACAATAAAATGTCTTAAAGAAAATATGGGGGAAAGCTTCATGACAAAGCTTCTTGGATAAGACACCAACAACAAAAGCAAAAATGGATTGTGTCAAACTTTAAAGCATTGCTTATTAAAGGATACAATCAATACAGGGAAAAGGTAATCTATAGAATGGAACAAAATATTTGCAAAAAAATATCCGATAGGGGTTGATATCTAGACTACATAATGAACTCCTATAGCTCAAAATGTAATCAAATAGCCTGATTTTAAAACATGAAAATTATCTGAATAGTTCTCTAAAGATGATATATGAATGGCAAACAAGCAAATGAAAAGATGATCAACTTAATTATCACAAATATGCAAATAAAAACTTCAGCTAGCTATGATCTCACACCCTTTAGGACAGCTGCAGAAAGTAACAATTATTAGTGAGGATGTAGAAAATCTGGAAACCTTGGGCACTGTTGATAGCATTATAAAATGGTGCAACTACTGTGGAAAAATATATGGTGTTTCCTCTAAAAGTTAAAAATAGAATGATATAGTCATTTTACTTCTGGGTATATATCCAAAAGAAATGAAATCAAGATCTCAGTGAGCTATTTAAACACTCGTGTTCATCACAGAATAATTCTCAGTAGCCAAGAGATAGAAACAATCTGAATGTACATGAAGCAGTGTATGAATGAATAAACAAGATGAGGCATATAAGTACAATGGAATATTATTCAGAATTAGAAAGGAAGTTCTGTTACATGATACAACATGGATGAATGAAGGACATTAAGTGAAATAAGCCAGTTACAGAAGGGCAAATACTGTATCATTCCACTAATATGAGGTATCTAAACGAGTAGAATGGTGGTTATAGGAACTAGGGTAAAGTTAAGCCTTTTTTAATGGGTACAGAGTTTCAGATTTACAAGATAAAAAAAGTTTTGGAGAGCTGTTTCATGATAATGCGAATATACTTAACACTACTGAAATGCACACTTAAATTACTTAAGATGGTAATTTTCTAAAAAAAGAAGTAATTAGATTTTTGTGGGAGAAAGGCTATAATTAACACAGCATCTGGATTTTCTTCAAGTAACAACTTCTGGTTCCAAAAAAGATAGAATAGACATACTTTCTTTATTCTTCCCAATAAGACAACTAAAAACACTGGACATGTTATATATACATACACTATTATTAATGGAATGTATACATATATATCTATAGATATAACTTTGAAGGTAGAAAGACTTCAAAACCCTAGTAATGAAATGGCATGAGTTCCCTGGTTTTTGTTTTTGAGTAATATATCCTAGACCTAGTGATAAGAACTGGCAACTCAGAATTGCCAATGGGTGTAGACAAAAAGTCCCCAAAAAGGTTCTGAACAAAGGAACAGGGAAGGGGGTGATCTAGCAAGACTTCTAGACAAAAACTGCATGATTTAGTCAAATACCGTAGAGGAAAACTGTGGCTCCTACACTTACCCTATCAGCAAAGGTCAAGTGTGTAACCTGAACTTTCATCTTCATTTGGCTATAGAGTCACATACCCCCCTTCTACCTCTCCCTGAGGTTGCTTCAAAAAAAGTCGAGTGAGAATTTGGGACATTCATCCAAACCAGGCAGTAATGAGTCCCCAAGAATATGACAGTAGAGGAAGCTACTACTTAGCTATTGCTATTAGCTAAGTAGCAATAGCTATTGCCTTTAGCAATAGCAAAATGCCCTTCTTTCAAACCAAAGTGGTGTCAGCAGAAACCTAACGGAGAGCCTGAAATCCCAACCCTACACAGTAACAATGAGGTGCCCCTACTCTCACCTACTATTAATGGATGGTGAGTAGGGAACCTTGACTCCCACCTCCACATGGCAGTAATGAAGCATGCCCTCATCCCCCCACCATAGTAGAATAGGTCTTCTAAAACAGAAGATTGAAATAATATAAAGAGTCTCAGAACATAATACTCAAAATGTATGGAAAAGCACTTATCATACAAAGAAGGAGGAATATCTCAAGTTGAAGAAACATAATCGACAAAAACCCAAACTGGGATGACATGCATTGAAACTACCCAAAGATTTTATTTTTTTTAAAGATTTTATTTATTCATTCATAGAAGAGCTGAAATACAGACCAGAGGTGTGGGGAGTGGGGAGCAGAACAGGCAGATAAACTGAAGTACACTGCTGAGGGGAGCAGCGGGCAAGGCAGGAGAAGTCTGCTGCTCCATGTGGGTTCCCTCCCTGGCCAGGGATAGAACAAGGGCTGCAGTGGCTGCTTAATCCCCATACTGTAGCGCTCAACCCCTTGCTCCACCAGGGAGGCCCACCCAAAGATTTTAAAGCAGCCATCACAAACATTCCAAAAACCAATTATAGACATTCTTGAAAAAAAATTTTAATTAAAAAAATAGAAAGTCTTAGTCTTTCTTATACAAGCTATAAAGGAGGAGTAATTGAATGTTTTGCAACTGAAAAAAATATAGTAACCAAAAAGAAAACTTGAATGGACTCAGTAATGAAATAAAGATAATACATGAAAGAATTGGTGAAACTGATGGCTGAAAACTGGAAACTACCCAATATAAAGAACAGAAAGAAAAGAAACTTTAAAAAAAGTAAACAGAGTTTCAGGAACATATAAAACTATTATATAACAATATATTAAACATTTAAGTTTTCAGAGGCCCAAAAGGAGAGGAGAAATAGTGTGGCTAAAGTACTACTACTACTAATACTACTACTACTAATAATAATAATAATGACTGCTACACCTAAAAGCTCTCTTTTAAAAAAATCTGTTTTAAAAATAAATTACTATTTCCCAAATTTGTCAAAATAAATAAACCTACATATTCAAGAATCTGAGTAAACCCCAAACAGAATAAATGCAAATAAATTCACATGAAAACAAATTATAATCAAATTCCTAAAAACTAAAGAAAAAAATCTTGAAAAAAGTAAGCAAGAGAGATACCTTATTAATAGGGGTGAGGGAGAGGAAATTTGAATGAGAGTAGATTTCTCATCAGAAACCAAGGAATCCAAAAGGAAGTGGTAGAGTTTTCAAGTGCTGAGATAAACTAAGACATCTTGTCACCATTGGCAAAGTAAATTAAAACATGACCCAACTTATGCTCTCAATAATTAACCCAATTCAAATCTCACTTATATGTGGAATCTGAGAGAGAGAGAGAGAGAGAGAGAGAGAGAGAGAGAGAGAGATTAGAATGGTGGTTGCTGAGGTAGAGGATAGGGATGGGGAAATTGGGTGGAAGTGGTTAAAAGGTACAAACTTCCAGTGACAAAATAAATGGGTCCTGGGTATATAAATGATAGCATGATGACTATCATTAACAATATTATTATTGTCTATATATTTGAAAGTTTTAAGGAAGTAAATCTTAATAGTTCTCATCACACAAAAATTGGTAACTGTGAGATGATGGATGTCAACTAAACTTACTGTGGTAATCATTTCACAATATATATATAGATCATGTTGTACATTAATGTTTTAATAGGTAGAAAAATTAAGTATATAAAACAAGTAAATTAAAGTACAACAAAATAGGTAGACTGAACATGTAAGGGTAGAAAGAAATATACCATACAAGCATTATGTTTTTAAAAAGCAATTTCAGTTACAATTGTATCACATTAAAGTCATATTTAGAGTAATGATCAATGGGACAAAAGGAATAAAAAGAAAAAGCAATAAGGAAATTAGAAACTTGAGCAATACTACAAACCAATTGGGTCTAACAGACTTACAGAAAATTCCACCCAATAGCAACAAAATATACATTCATCTCAAGAGCACACAGAGCATTCTCCAGAATAGATCACATGTTAGGTCACAAAACAAGTTTTAAAAAATTTTAAAAGATTGAAATTATACCAAATATACTGTCTAGCTACAATAGAATGAAACTAAATATTAATGGCAGGAGAAAAACTTGAATATCCACAAATATGTAGAAATTCAAAAAAGAATGTTGACGAAATCAAAAAAGAAATTAGAAAACATCTTGAGACAAGTGAAAAAGACAACACAACGTATCAAATTTTATGGGATGTAGCAACAGCAGTACAAAGAAGTATGATTATTATGATAATGCCTGTATTTAAAAGAGAAAAGTTCTTGAATAAAAAAATCTAACATTATACCTCAAGGAAAAAGAAAGAGAAGAATAAGTCCAAAGTTAGCAGAGGGAAATAAATAAGTATGATTAGAACAGAAATAAAATAAAGAATAGAAAATATGATACTAACAGTTGATTTTTTTAAAAAGGTCAACAACCATTAACTGCACTGAGAAAATTCAAATAAATACAATCATAAATAAAAGAAGAGCTATTACAACTGATGCCACAGAAATTAAGAGACTTTTAAGAGACTACTATGAATAATCATACACAAAGAAATTGGATAACCTAGAAATAATGGCTAAGTTCCTAGAAATATCTAACTTACCTAGAATGAATAATGAAAAAATAGAAAGTATAACCATAACCATAAATAGCAAGAGTATTGAATTGGTAATCAAAAACATCCTAACAAAGAAAAGTCCAGGATCAATGGATTCACTGGTGAATTCTGTCAAACACTTAAAGATGAATTAACTTCTTTCAAAGAAGTAACTTGAAATTCAGTTTTAGTTAATTCCTAATTTAAAATTCAAAAACATTATTTCCCCTTTTTCAAAGTTTCAGAAGCCAATCCTTCTCAAACACCTCAAAAAAAGAAAAACACAAAAAAGGAGGGAACACTTGCAAATTTATTTTGTAAGGCCAGGACTACCCTCATACCAAAGCCTGACGGAAAAAAGCACAGAACAATGTCACTGATGAACACAGATGCAAAATCATCAACACAATAGTAGCAAGTCAAATTTAATAGCACATTAAAAGACTAATACCAACCATTATGGAAAGCAGTATGGTGGTTCCTCAATCTACTAAGAATGGAACTTCCATATGATCCAGCAATCCCACTCCAAGGAATATACCCAAAAGACACAAATACACTGATTCAAAAGAATACCTGAACCCCTATGTTTATAGCAGTGTAACAGGGTGGTCCCAGGAAAAGGGGAAGTTCCAAAAATCCTGGTTCTGCCTTAAGTGGGTGGAGCTGAGGAGGAAAAAAAGATTTCTGCAGAGAAGAGAGGAGAAAAAGGAAGATGGAGAACAGCAAGGAGACCTGGATGAGGCACGTGGAGCAGAGGGACATGTGAATAAACTGTGCTTGCTTTTTGGTCTTGGACTGGTTGGAACAGATGTGGGTG
>JAGFMF010011954.1:281053-323172 GCA_019455555.1 Galemys pyrenaicus
TAGGAGGAATATAAGGGAACCAAATAAAGATCAAGGAAAGGAATAAGAACAATAATAATAATAACAACAAGAAAGAAACAAAAACCAAAAATGAAAAAACAAGGACAAACTGGGGACACCTGGTGGGGAGGGAAGAGAGGAAGGGTTGAGGGCAGACGGGAGCACAGGGGACTGAGGTGATGGTGCACTGGTGTTACGGTGATGGGGAATACATGGGGATTACAATTGATGTCAAATATATGTAAATTTAAAAAAATTTATATTAAAAAATAATAAAATAAAAACTATAAAAATAAAACAACACAATACTGTCAAGATAAAAAAAAAAAAGACTAATACCTATGGCCTGGTGGGATTTGTCTCTGGGATGTAAAAATGACAAATCATATGCAAACCAATCAATATGATACACCACACTAAGAAAATGAAAGATAAATTACATCATCTCAGTAGGTGCAGAAAAAGTATATGAAAAAATGAATACCTTTTCATGTTGAAAGTTTGAGTATTGTAAACTCAACAAACTAGGAATAAAAGGAACTTATCACAACAATAATAAAGGCCATATAGGAAAAGTCCACAGAAAACTTTGAGAAAACTCAAAAGTAAAAATTGAAAGATATCCTCCTCAATCAGGAACAAGACAAGGATGCCCACTCTTGCCTGTCTATTCAACATAGCCTAAAAACCCTAGCCAGAGCAGCTAGGCAAGAAATATAAATATAAGGAATTCAAATCAGAAAGGAAGAAATAAAATTAACTGTTTGTATATGGCATGACCTCACACACAGAAAAGAATTCCACAAAATATTTTAGAAGCATTAAAATGAATTTGACATATAATTTGAATATTTTTAATAGGGTACAAAATCAATATAAAAATGGCTGTATTTCTATATGTTAACAATAAGCTATTCAAAAAGAAATTTAAAAAATAATTCTATTTAAAGTAGCATCAACAGAATGAAAGATGACCTATGGCATATGAAAACATCCCATATACGATAACAGATTAATATCCAAATTTTATAAGGAACTCCAATAATGCAATAGCAAAAAAAGATATCAAATAACTTTAAAAATAGACAAAGGTCTTGAATAGAAATTTTTCAACGAAGACATACAAATGTCCAAAAGATACATGAAAAGACACTCAACATAACTACTCATCAGAGAAATGCAAATCAAAACCACAATGCAGTATCTCTTCACACTTGCTATAATGGACATTATTTTAAAAAGACAAATGTAGAATAAAACAAGTTGGCGAGGATGTGGAGAAACTGGAAGCTTTGTGCAGTGTTGGTGGTAATGAACAAGTAGTGTAGCTGCTATGGAAAAGAGTATGGCAGATCCTCAACAAATTAAAAATAGAACACACATATGGTCCAGTAATCTCATTTCTAGGTATTTATCCAAAAGAACTGAAATCAGGATCTGATGAGAAATATTTTCATTCCCATGTTTGCGGAAAGCATTATTTACAAGAGCAAGATGTAGAAAGAATCTAAATGTCCATCAAGTGATGAATGAAGAAAATGTGATATATGGAATATCAGCCTGCATAAAAAATAAAATACTATCATATGATTCAACATAGATGAACCTTGAAGACACTAAGATCAAATCCTGCATCATTGCAGTTATATGAAGTATCAGAAATAATCAAGTTCACAGAAACAGAAAGTAGAATAGTGGTTGTGAAGGGTGATGGAAATGGGACATGAGGAGTTGTATTCAATGGGTACAGAATTTCAGTCATGCAAGGTGAAAAGTTGTAAGATCTACTGCACAACATTGCACCTTATACTTAACAATAATGCAGTATATATTAAAAATTTTAAGAATATAGATCTCACATTATGTATTTTTACCATAATAAAAAAAAATGACAGAGCTAAAGCACTGCTGAGAGGGAAATATATAGCACTAAGTGTTTACCTTAGAAATGAGAAAGTCTTAAATTTAAATAGAATTTCTCATCTTAAAAAACTAGAAAAAGAAGAGCAAAATAAACCCAAATCAAGCAGTACAAAGGAAATAACAAAGAGCAAAAATCATTGAGATTGAAAGCTGAAACTCAATAGCGAAACTCAATGAAATAAATATAGTTTCTTTGGAAAGATAGATAAAATAAGCAAACCTTTAGCAAGAGTGACCCAAAAAAAAGAGAAGAAATAAATTATTTCTATCAGAGTGAAACAGGGGATATAACTAGAGATTGCATACACCAAAGGATAAGAAAGGAATACTGGGCCTCCCTGGTGGCGCAGTGGGTTAAGCAACGCACTATGAAACAAACCGCAGTCACTGCAGCATGAGTTCGATCCCTGCTGCCTGCCAGGGCGGGGACCCACATGGTGCAGCAGACCTCTCCTGCTGTGCCCGCTGCTCCCCTCAGCAGTGTACTTCCGTTGATCTGCCTGTTCTGCTCTCCGCTCTCTGTGGTGAGTCCTCTCACCCCTCCCACACCTCTGGCCTGTACCCCAGTGCTTGTATGCATAAAATAAATAAATCTTTAAAAAAATATTAAAAAAAAAGAAAGGAATACTACAAATAAATCTGCACATATAAAATTTTACAAGTTAAATAAAATGGACCAATTATTTGAAAACAAACAAAGATGAACTCACCTAATATGAAATAGATCTTTTAAAATAGCTCTATTTTTGTGAAGGAAATTTAATCTGTACTTTTAAAACTCCCCCAAAAGAAATGTTCAAGCCCAGATGGTTTCACTAGAGAATTCTATCAACCACTTAGAATTAATATCAATATTACACAATCTCTTCCAGAAAATAAAAGGGAATAGTTTCAAACTCTTGTAAGATCAATATTTCTTTCATATATATATCTTATTTTTTTCTTACAATGTTTGCTTTTTTTTCTAGGTGTAGTTCCTGTAGAATTTCCACCACCAATTCACCTGTACACCATCACCATAGTCCCTTGTGCTCTTCCTGTCCCTGCCTTGATGCCAGTCCCTCCCTCTTCCCTACAGAATGTCTGTGATTTGTAGTTGTCTGTTTATTTTGTTTTGTTTTGTTGTAGTTGTTGATGTTATTTTTCTCCTTGATCCCCTATATTCTTCCTATAAAGTGAGACCACCTGGTATTTTTCTTTTTTGTGGGTCAATATTTCACTGATACCAAATCAGACCAAGACAGTACCAAAAAAATTAAATAAAGCATATATTATTCATAAATAAAGACAAAATCTTTAAACTTAGCAAATAGAATTCTGTATTCTATGACTGTGTAGGTCTATTCCAGGGATGCAAGGCTGAAAATAAATCAGTGTAATCTACCATTTTAACAGACTAAATAAGAAAAACCATATGGTCATAACAATTGACATAGAAAGCTGACAAAATGCAATACTCATTCATGACAATACTCAGCAAACTAGGAATTGAGAAATAAGAAAAACCATATGGTCATAACAATTGACATAGAAAACTGACAAACTGCAATACTCATTCATGACAATACTCAGCAAACTAGGAATTGAGGGGGAATTGCCTCAAATTTAAAAATCACTACCTCCAAAAAACTGCAGCTGACCTCACACTTACTGCTGAAAGACTGACTGCACTTCTCCCCCACACTACACCCCCAAGATCTAGGAAAAAGGTAAGAGTTCAGCTCTCATCACTCTTATTCAACATAGTACCAAAAATCCTAACCAGAATAATAAGGGCAATGTAAGTAAATTTTAAAAAACTAAGTGAAAAAGAAGAAATAACTCTGCTTAAGTTTTCAAATGTTCCAACTTGCAGATGACAAGATGGTTTATGTTGAAAATCCAAAAACATCAACAATAAAAAACCTAGAACATGAACAATAAGGCCAGCAATGTTGCAGGGCATAAAATACATCATATAAAAAGCAATTGTATTTCTATTTACTAGCAGTGACCACATACAAACAAAAATTTAAAATACAATACCATTAACTCACTAAAATAAAATAGTTTCAATTCTAAGAAAACATGTACAGGCAGGACCTGCACCAAGTGTAGGAGACTACACTTGGCTAAAAATGACACAATATGTATTAAAAAAAAATAAAGAAGGTCCAAATAAATGGAAAGACATGGGTTGGAAGCCTCAACATAGGAAAGATGTCAGTTATCTCCAAATTCACATGTAGGTTGAATACAATTCCTATGAACATCGCAGCTAACTTTTTTTAGATTTAGACAAACTTTTCTTAAATGTATTTAGGGAAAAACAAAGAAACAAACATATATTGGAAAAATATAGTAAAATAGGACTAATCAGTCTACCCAATTTTAAAACTTATTATAAAGCTATAGTAATCTAAGATTGTGTATCACATAGGATAGACACAGACCTATGAATCAGAACAGAGAATCTGAAAATAGACCTAAAGATGTACAGCATATTCATTTTTTACTATGGATAGCACCCCTTTGTGCATTAAAAACATGTCATTTCCTAACAATCATAGGAAGAGTTGCAGCCCAAAGAACTTGGACAGGAATTAGTATTGCATTATTTGAGGTTTGTATTTACACATAATTTCATCTTCAGCAATATTGAGCGGTATGTTATACTGGTTTCGTTCTAGGACTCTGGGGTAAAATAGCCCTTGATTCCAATTTTAGCTATAACTTCTACGAAACTGTGTGACTCAGGCATGTTATCTTATTTCTCTGTGCCGGTGTTCACCTTGTTAAACAGTCAGAGACTAGGAGACTATAGTGCCTACTTCATAGGGCAGTTGTGAAACACAGGGTTGTGAACAAGCCCTATATCTGATACACATGATCTAAAAATATTAGTTACTCTTAACATTATGCTTTAAGGTTAGAAGTTGAACATGGCTTGTTCTAGGTGGCAAATAGAAAAGGAAATAGGAACATTTAATAATATGAGCAACAGGGAGTCAGTCCTTAGCAGGCCCCCCATCTTTGACTCCCAATAAATAATAGCCACATTGTTCCTCCAAAATTTAAGAGTTAGAGACAAAAGTGAAGAGACCTCCTCCCAGAGTTTTTTTTAAATATTTATTTATTTATGCATCCAAGCACTGGGGTGCAGGCCAGAGGTGTGGGGGTGGTGAGAGAATCCACCAGACAGAACAAGACTCAGAACAGGCAGATTGACAGAAACACACTGCTGAGGGGAGCAGCGGGCAAGGCAGGAGAGGTCTGCTACGCCATGTGGGTCCCCTCCCTGGCCGGAGGCAGGGATCGAACTCGTGTTGCAGAGACTGCAGTTTGCTTCATAATGCGTTGCTCAACCCACTGCGCCACCAGGGCGGGCCCTCCCATAGAGTTTTATTTGTCATCAGCTTTCAAAAGTTAGTGGTTAACTAGGGGACTTAGAATGGAAAGTTAGCTACCATGTCATACCAAATAAAAGCACAACGCAGTGTCTATAAAAGATTACCCAAACAAGATTACCCAAACAAGTCACTCAGTAGGAGAGAAACTTGTAGTTGTTTTTCCAACTGTTTCTAGCAATCAAATCCAATGTTTTGGTGTATTATTGTGGTGAAATGTTAATATACCCAATTTTTTGCCAATATCACACAATAGGCCTACTATACCACTGTAATCAACTGAATAAATATTTGTTGAACACCTACTATATACAAGACACTTGTGTTCTACACTAGCTATTAGAAAATCATGTCTCGTGGGCCAAAGTAAGGCCACTTCAGTTTTTCATACAGTAAGCAAGGTATAAATGGTTTTTATATTTTAAACTGTCTTAAGAATTCTCTTCAACCTCTATTATCAAACATTGAGTGGCTCTGGAAATTAGCTTTTGCTGCAGTCTTGACAGTGTTTCTTAATTAACCTAAAATTACCAGGCAACATAGCATTTATATGTGAGATTTATACTCGAGTAAAGTTATTTTGACAACTACAATGTTTGAATCACTGGAAATTTCAAGATGCTCTTATACACTTCCTATGCTGTCAAAGTCAAACAACAAAATATCAAAATACCATTTCACACCCACTAGAACAAATGTAATAAAAACAATAGACATTAACAAGTGTTGGTAAAGATGTGAGAAATTCACACCCTCATGCATTGGTGGTGGGAGGGAGAAAAGGTGCAGTCACTTTGGTAGAGTGTGGCAGTTACTTGCAAAATTAAACATAGAGTTCTCATATAACCTAGCAATTCCATTCCTAGATGTGTAGTAACAGAAATGGAAACATGTCTGTATAGAAACTTGTACACAAATGTGTACAGCAGCATATTCATAATAATCAAAAAATGTAAACAACACAAATGTCTATCAACTAGTGAACGGATTTTTAAAAGTGTAGTATAGTCATATACTGAAATAGCATTCAGCCATGAAAAAAAAACAGTGCACTGATGCATGAATGCTAAAAACTGGATAAACTTCAAAAACATTATGCTAAATGAAAAAAGTCAGACACAAATTGTTCATTCTATTTATATGAAATGTCCAGAAAAATCATATATAGACATGAATAGATACATGGTTGCCTAAGACTATAAGTGGAAATGGGGGGTGGGAGCAATGATAGAAAATGGACATGAAATTTCTTTTCAAGGTAATGGAAATGACTTAAATAAGATTATAGTGATGATAATGTAACACTAGAATATACTAATAATCATCATGCATGTAAGATAAGGCAAAACTACAGAGTCAGAAATCAGTTCAGAAGTTGTCAAAACTGGGCCTCCCTGGTGGCGCAGTGGGTTAAGCAATGCCCTATGAAGCAAACCATAGCCACTATAGCACGAGTTCAATACCTGCTGCCGGCAAGAGAGGGGACCCACATGGTGCAGCAGACCTCTCCTGCTGTGCCCACTGCTCCCCTCAGCAGTGTACTTCTGTTGATCTGCCTGTTCTGCTCCCTGCTCTCTGTGGTGAATCCTCTCACCGCCCCCCCCACACCTCTGGCCTGTACCCCAGTGCTTGTATGCATAAATAAATAAATCTTTTAAAAAAAAGTTGTCAAAACTGAGGTGATGGTGCACTGGTGTTACGGTGATGGGGAATACATGGGGATTATAATTGATGTCAAATATATGTAAATTTAAAAAATTTATATAAAAAATAATAAAATAAAATAACCTGAAAGCTACATTGCAAAAAAAAAAAAGTTGTCTAAAGCTAGGAGCATGAGGGGAAAAGTGACCTTACAAAGGGGCATGAGGAAATGTTTGGGAGTAATGGAAATATTTTGTATCTTGATTATGGAGGTTGTTACACAACAATACAAATTTACTCAAGTGCACTGCATTTTACACCTAAAGAGAGTTAAGATTTACTATATGTAAACTACACCCCAATAAAACTGACTTTAAAATAAGAAGCATGATCTCCATTCCCACACAAATCCACATTATAAATATTTTCTGAGTTCAAACTATAGTTCCATCAGTGCTTTTGGACCTTGAGGCAAGCGCAAGAGAAATTTCTAAATTCTAAAATCAATTTAACTATAATTGAGAAGTTTTCACTTAACTTTCATTTGGAAGTGCTTAATCTGCAAAGCAATGACCCACTAAAATGCAAATATTAAGGAAGGAATCACACAGAATTCTATTCCTACCAATGAACATGCTCAATTAAAATCACATGCTGTGGCCTCCCTGGTGACACAAAGGGTTAAGTCTCAGCACTATGAAGATATCCACAGCCACTGCAGCATGAGCTCCATCCCCGGACAAAGAAATGACCCATATGGCACAGCAGACCTCATCTGTGTCCCCCGCTGCTCCCCTCAACAGTGTATTTCAGTAGATCCACCTGTTTTTTTCCCCTACTCTGTCTCTGCTGAATCCTCTCACCCTGCCTACACCTCTGGCCTGCACCTCAACCCTTGTATGCATAAGTAAAATAGATCCTTAAAAACAATAAAATAAAATAAAATCACATGCTGTGTACTCTTGATAGTATATGAGAATGACACTTCACTTCTGTAGACTTGGATAGGACACCATCCAGAGATAAACTAGTGACACTGGAATAAAATAAAATGTGGAGGTTAGATAATAGTAACGTACCAATGTTGGTTTATTAGTTGCAATAAATATAGCAGAGAAATGTACGATGTTAACCATCGGGGATTCAGCAAAAAGTGCTTGGAAAATTCGGACATCTACATGGAAAAAGCTGATTTCAGGCCTGCATCTCACACCATGTGGAAAAGTTTACTCAAAATGGATCACAGACATAATATTAGAGCTAAAACAATAAAATATTTAGAAGAAAACAGGAGAAAATTGTCAAGACCTTGGCTTAGGCAAAGATTTTTAAGTACAACACCAAAGACATGGTCCATAATAGAAAAAGATTAATTGGATCTCATTGCAATTCAAAAGTTTTGCATTTCAAAAGACACCATTAAGAAAATGAAAAGACAGTATAGACTGGGGGAAATAGGTATTTCCCATATCATATATTTGGTAGGGATGTATATCAAGGATATATAAATATTTCTAACAACTCAGTAACAAAAAGACAATACAAACAATAACTGAATTTAAAAATGGAAGATATGAACAGATATTTCATCAATGCTATACAATGGCTAATAAGCACATGAAAAGATGCTTCTAATCACTAGTTCCTCAGAAAACACAAATTAGGGGCCTCTCTGGTGGCACAAGAGGTTAAGCACTGCCTATGAAGCATCCACTACAGCATGAGTTCAATCCCCTGCCAGGGAGATAACCCACTTGGCGCAGCAGACCTCTCCTGCCTCATCCGCTGCTCTCTTCAGCAGCCTGCTCTGTTCTTCACTCTTTCGCTGGTGAATCCTCTCACCCCCCACACCTCTGACCTGTACCCCAGTCTTGTATGCATAAATAAACAAATCTTTTTTTAAAAAAGAAAACACAAATTATAACCACAATGAGATATTTTATACCCATTTAGAATGATGATAATGAAAAAGACAATAATAAATATTGGTGAAAATATGGAGAAGCAGAAATTCTCATACACTGCTCCTGGAAATACAAAATAGTGCTTTGGAAAACACTTTCTTCAAAAGTTAAACATAAATTTGCTATATGATCCAGTTATTCACCCTTGGGTATCTACCAAAGGGAAATGAAACATGTCCACATAAATACTTGCAAGTGAATGTTCTTAGC
Organism: Galemys pyrenaicus; assembly: GCA_019455555.1. Lineage (NCBI taxonomy): Eukaryota > Metazoa > Chordata > Mammalia > Eulipotyphla > Talpidae > Galemys > Galemys pyrenaicus. The sequence goes on from JAGFMF010011954.1 coordinate 290,181, forward strand.
AGCACTGATCATAGTAACCAAAAATTGGAAACAGCCTACATGTCTACCAACTGGTAAGTAGACAGACAAAATGTGTTATAGCCCTAAAATGGAATACTTTTTGGCAATAAAAACTAATGAAATACTAATCATGTTACAATATAGATGAATTGCAAAAGTATTATGCTAAGTGAAATAAATCAAGCACAAAAGCCCCATGTATGGCTTCATTTACATATAATGTTCTGAGACATATTGATAGAGACAGAAAGTAGGTTAGCGGTTATCTGGGGCTAGGAGTGGGAAGTGGGATTAAATGTCAATAAACATGCAGGATCTTAGTGAGTGAGAAATGTTCTAAAATTGATTATAGTAATCGCCACTTCACTCAGTAAAGTTACTAAAAATCATTTAATTATATAATCAAAATGGGTGAATTTTATGATATAGAATATATTTCAATGAGGCTGTTAAACTAGGAAAAAACAGTAGCAAAAGTGAGGAGGTATACAGGAACTGCACTATCTTTGCAACTTTTTTCTATAAATTTAAAACTATTGTGATGTTGGATTTTATCTAAATAAAAATAAAAATTAAGTAAGAATACATTTGCAGATTGATATCATGACCTGGCAGTCCAACGCGAAAAGACATTTTCAAAGATTATTTTAAAATAGGTAAAATTTCATTATAGATCAGCATTAACAGATAACATTTGGAATGATTTTGATGATAGAGAACACTGTATATGAATCCCAGTTAAAGAAAACGTTACCTCCCCACAAAAATTCCATTATTTTCATTAGTAGTCTTGTATTACAAAACTCAATTATTATTATTATATTTTTAATTTCATTAATTTGTTGAAATTAGTTTTTTTCTGTTATATAACTATATATAAAATATTCTCGATTTTGCCTTTTGACCCACAAAACCTGAAATATTTACCATCTGGATTTTCACGGAAAGTTTGCCAGCCCTGTCCTACACTGTAACAAGATATATATAAACATAATCACTCTTTCTTGAGTGCATTCTTATCTTTACCTAGTTTTTGGCATAATGCCCTATAAAGGATAAGCCTTACATCTCTCTTCCTCTATGGCACTATTTGGGATTTCCATAAATAGAAACACTATTCGCTTAATAGTTCTAGCAAAGTCTCGATGTCATTGTTATTATTGTGATATTACAGGCCAACACCATACCACAATATCAAGTTGACCCTCATCAAGTTGTGATGTCACCAGTTCACGGACTCACTGAGGTCTCTTGGATATCAAGTGGCTCCTATGGCATCACACCCTGCCTTTGGCATCATCCTGGCACATCACCTTACTGTGGTGTCATATGCTATCACTGCTGTGACAGAATTCCGCCCTGATGCCACTCCACCGAGATGTCAGGATAATTAACCCCTGCTTCTTCCCATTCCTTTGGCAGCCTCAGGAAGGGGGAGGGTAGCCACCGCGACCAGTACAAGCTTAGAAGGTAGTGCTCAGTTCCAAACAGTGTCCCTTCCGCCTGCCACGGCAGGACAGGGCCCCCATAGAACAGGACCTTTAGGCGCCCATAACTCTCTTGCCATGACCTGGCATCCATTTCGCGTGACTGAATCTGTGGCCCAACCGCGACCACCCACCCCGGTTCCACGCGAAGCCGCTCTCCATACCTGACTCCATTCTCCAGCTGTCATCCTGGGCCAATTCCACCGGCCACTTGACTACGGCGGCCGCTAGGGACCCTGGGACTTGTAGTTCCACGCTAGTAGGGGTCGAGTCTGTGCGGGCTGCAAAGGCGCCTTCCTGCCCGGAACTGCCCTCAGACTGCAACTCCCAGAGGCGCCGCGTGATGGGAAAAGACCAAAGGGACGAGGACGATCAGTGATTGGTGGAGCCCTTCCGGCTCTTTTGATTGGCATTCGAAGCCGGCGACGTGAGGCGGTCGTTGGTCGCGCTTCACGGAGATCCTGGGAAAGCGAAATGGAGGGGTGTGTGTCCAATCTAATGGTCTGCAACCTGGCCTACACCGGGAAGTTGGAGGAGTTGAAGGAGAGGATCCTAGCCGATAAATCCCTGGCTACTAGAACGGACCAGGTAAAGCAGCGGTGGGGCCTCTCCGCCGCCGGCGGTCGAGGCAGCGAAGCCCTACGTGCCTGCCAGCCCTGCGCGGCCCTTGCCGAGGCTGGTTTCTGTGAGGGCCGGATCCCCGCCCACGCCGCTGCATCCTTACCCTGGGGTCACGTCAGGACTCGGAATCGGGCGGCAGTAGCTAGTCCCACAGACCTCAAATATTTTTTTGGACCCAGTTCTTAGCTTACTGAATTTCTGCCGCATTTACCGCGTTTCCCAGAAATGCCTAATCTTTGAGATCTTCCCTAAAGTGAAAGCTTTTTTAAAAAATGTATGGATTTCTTTACTAGTGATCTAATTTACTAGTGGTGTAATTCAACGAAACACGTGTGACAGAACAGCTCTTGTGTCAGGAAGTTTACTAGGAGCTGGAAGAAGCAGACCTTACTCGAGTAATCACAAAAACATATGCCCGATTACAAATTGATAAATACTAGGGAGGAGTTTACGTGTTGCTCCTGCGACTTCTCATGGGAGGACCCGAGTTCACCTCCCTTGGAAGAGCTGGGTATTGTGATGATTGTAAAGGTTCGCCATAGAGGGAGCGTTGTTCAGACCTTTAACGATGAGTGGGAGTTTCCTTGGAGATGAACGGACATTTTACACAAAGACACCATAAGTGAACAGATTCTGGGAAGTGTTTCTTTCTATCCTCCTTGTCTAAGGTCCCTTATTTTCATACTCAGTTTCTAGAAAGATTCATGGTGCCCTCAAAAAGACAACAAATATTTATATTTATATTTGGCAGGCACCGTGTTAAGCCCTGGTGAGACAGTGTCAATATTTATAAATCTCCATTTTGTGTCTCTGGAAATAGACGTAAGAAACTTAGCTACTAAATGTTTCTTTCGACCCACTGTATATCCTGAATGAAGCAAGCCAACTGCCAAAAGACATCTGGGAAAAAATTGCGGAAATCTCAATATATCCTGGGTATTAAATGTTATAAAGAAGTTTGTGTTAATTATAATGTAATAATGGCCTCACAACTATGTAAGAAATCACTCTTTTTTTTTAAAGATACTGAAATATTTAGGGATGAAGGGACTTGATATTTAGGATTTGCAAGGAAAATGCTAGATGAAGCAAATATGACAAACTATTTATTAAATCTAGATGATAAACATCCAGATTTTGGTTATAGTCCCTCGATTTTTATGTGTTTAAATTTTTGTAATAAAGTTTAAAATACCATTTTCTCTAAGAAATATAGCCACCACTGCAAAAAGAACCGTGACTCATAGCTTTTTTTAATTTTATTTTGTTGCTCTCTAATTCTGTACCTGATGTTTTTAAAATGGCAGTGTAGTTTATCACTACTCGTTTTGTTTTGTTTTTTAAACATTTCTTCCCTGTGAGATTCATTTGTTCTTTCTAAAGAATCTAGAAATTTCAGTCAGAAAGACAAGGGTTTGTTTCCCAACTTCACCATTTACTAGCTGTGTGACCTTGGCCAAGTTGCTTACCCTGAGCTATCTTAATTTCCTCATCTGTAAAATGGGCATAATACCCACTGTATAGTATTGTGGAGACTAAATCATATGGTAAAATACCTAGCACAGTGGCAGGCCAAAAAAAGTACATAAATAATATAAACAACCAAAGCTCTATTTCTCCTAAAGCATTGAAATCATTGTCTTCCTCTCATACTTTTATGGATGTATTTTGCCCAAAATATGATATTTCTGGCCATCATTGTTTTCTCCCCATGTTACTAAAACCTTGGTCTCTCTTATATTAGTAAGTAATATGGCATATTTAAGGTTACCTACCTGAAGATCCTATGTGTTCTCTTTTTGCTTCCAAATTATGGGTTTGCCTGCCCCAGAATCAATGTTTTCTGTTTTCTTGCCTTAGTTTTTCTATATCTCTTCTAGAATATTAATTTGACAGCTTCTCTGTTTCTCCTGTAGGACAGCAGAACTGCGTTGCATTGGGCATGCTCAGCTGGACATACAGAAATTGTTGAATTCTTACTGCAGCTGGGGGTGCCAGTGAATGATAAAGATGATGTGAGTACTAGGCAGAGTTGATAAATCCCCAGTTATCTTCAGGCAGCAGATTGCTGTTTACCGAAGCTTGAGTATTAAACTCATAAACAAAATTACAGACTGTATGACTAGGAAGTTACAGCATGGCTCCAGTGTCTAAGTGCAGTTATTCTATGCAAACTAGTGTTTGCCTTACTTTAGAATGTTAGTTTTGCCACTCATCCCCCTTGTCTAAGGTAAGCAGGCTAGTCAAAGCCTATTATAGCAACCTTTCAACGACTACAAAACCTTTTTATTATGTTGGAATTTGGGAGATGAATATTACTTCAATAATGAGTGCCTAGCTATCTTTTGTAGTATAGATTTATTATGATATTGTTCCAATAGGATAAGACTTAGGAAGTATAAGCATGGAAACTTTTTTATAGGTAAAGATTCTTTTTTAAAATGCTCACTGTAGTACTATTTATAATAGCAAAGAATAAAAATAATTGAAGAATGGTTGATTATAATAGGTATATTCTACATATACATACATATAGTAGGTATGTTAAAATAATATGCAACCTATAAAGTTATGAATCCAAAGAATGACATAAAAAAATTGTCACAAAATAAAGATTTGTGGAAAATGTAACTCACAAAACTTTATGTCCTATGATCCCGATTGGAAAACTCATTGAATTAATCTTATATATTATTTTCTCTGTGTGTTAGGGTAATGGGTAGTTTTTTTTTTCTCTTGTATACATTCTGGTTTTTCAATTTCCTGCAGTGCTTAATGAAGAATAAATATTATTTTTTAAAACCGTTCACACATTTTTCTTTGTAAACCCTGCCTAAAACATTAATCCCTGTGCCTTTCCCCTGCTTTGGTACTGCCTATTTTTCTTACAGGCAGGTTGGTCTCCTCTTCATATTGCTGCTTCTGCTGGCCGAGATGAGATTGTAAAAGCCCTTCTGGGAAAAGGTGCTCAAGTGAATGCTGTCAATCAAAATGGCTGTACTCCACTACATTATGCAGCTTCGAAAAACAGGCATGAGGTAGGACTCCTCATTCTTAGTCTGCTTCTTTTGAGTTCTAAACCTGTGCGCAAACACAAATCTCTGTATTGTGTTTTCCATATTTCCAGATTGCTGTCATGTTACTGGAAGGCGGGGCAAACCCAGATGCTAAGGACCATTATGAGGCTACAGCAATGCACCGGGCAGCAGCCAAGGGTAACTTGAAGATGATTCATATCCTTCTGTACTACAAAGCTTCCACAAATATCCAAGACACTGAGGGTAACACTCCTCTGTAAGTGACAAGTAGCAGTCATTTGTATTCTACCCAACACTACCCTCTTGCACTAATTACACATCACTGTTTTTTTATTCTGCCTATAAATGTGATAGTTTACGGTAAAAATAATTTGAAAGTTTGAAAGTACACAAAAGTATAAAGACCAAAAATAAAACTTGCCTTTTATCTTGCTATCCAGAAATAACCCCGGATAACACTTTAGTGTATTTCCTCCCATTCTTGTATGAAAATAATTTTTTGCAAAATTATAATTCTTTGCAAAATTGAGATTATACCATGTATATCGTTTTTATGTCATGTTTTAACCTTATAGTATATTGTGAGCATTTTCAATGTTATGAAATGTTTTAATAACATTTTAAAATGCCTATATACAATTCTATTTTGTGGCTATGCCACAATTTAATCATTCCTCTATCACTATATATTTAAACTGTTGAGTTTTCCATTAACATGAATAATACTCCATTGGCCAAATTTGCACAAAATTTTTAGCTATATTGTCGGTTAATATCTTAGTAAAGGCTCTTCTAAGTTGAATTGCTAGGTCAACAAATACACATATTTTACGACTGTTGTTATGTATTGCCAAATTGCTTGCAGAGGAGTTGTATCATTGGATCGTCCTAGCGGCAGTTTGAGAGTACCAATTTCCCCTTCTCTAAAACTGAAATAACCTTTTGTTCTCTCAAAATGGTGTTTCTTAGCTGTTACTTTCTTTTTTTAAATTATCAGTGATATTAAATATTTTCTAATACCTATAACTAATTATATTTCTTCTTTAAATTGTAACATTTGTGTCTCTTTCCTTCCTTTTGAGGAATTAATTTTTTACTGATATTTGAAGAACCTTGATATAGTACAAATAGTAATCCTCTGCCGTGTTAGTTAAATATGTTTTTCCCGGTTTATGTTTTTCCTCTGGTCCATAATTTTTTTAAAATAACAGAAATTTTTAGGTTCTACTAAGTCAAACCTATTAAGCTTCCCTCCTGACTAGAAAGTCCTTCCTCACCCTGAAATTAGTTAAATACTCACCTGTATTTTGCTATAGGGTTATTTTTAAGATTTCATTGGCTTTGGCTGAGAATTATTGTTACTATTTTTTATTTAATTCAAATCCAACTGGAATTGATTTGTGTCTAGACCTGAAGGCATCCTAGACCTTGGTATTTTTTCCATAATACTTGGCCACTTTCTTTATTGAATGTTATTTTTTTTAAGTATTTGTTTTCTTAACTCATAGTTATAAAAATATTTCCTGTAGCTCTGAATGATTGTTTAGAAATATATATTTTAGCTCTGTTTTCCATAACAAGACAGACAGAGTGGCCCAGAGGAAATCTAGGAGTCAGGCAATATAGGGTCCTGGGTAGAAGCTAGGATTCAGGAATAGCTAAATGCTGTTTCCCCAATCCAAACTTGGTCATGTGCCAACTATATACGTATTTATGCATTATGTATATAATAAATGTATTATACTAACATGGCGAAGTGATTTAACCTTCCTGAGCTTCAAGTTCCTCTTCTGTAATAAAAGGATAATAATTCCTTTCTTCCTAGATTGTTGTGAGGTTTAAATAAAATAGCTTGTAAAGTGTCTGGCAAACTTAGAAAGTGCCTAATAAAGCTTTCCCCCTCAGTTTCTACTCAGCCATGTCATCATAGGAAAGACTTTAACTTCTGTCGCAGTTTCAACTATAAAATGATGATAATACTCTTATTTGCTTACTTATAAGGTAGATATAAGGATCAAATAAGAAAAAAATATTTTTGACTATGTTTCCAAAGTTTAAACCACACAAATTATTGTGAACAGTTCTCTAAATTCAAACCCTGAATTACTGCATATATTTGGTGTAACTATTTCTCCTCTCCATTGAAATAAAGTTGTTCCCTAGGCTGGCAGCTAGAGCCCTGCATCAGTTATAGGAGTAAAATTATGATTTTCCTTTCCTGATTAAACTTTTCAGTATTATATTACCTAATAATAATGCAGTTTAAACTACTGGTCAGGAAACTCCAACTGGTAGTGATTAATCGGTCTTTGTGATCCTTAATTTTTAGACACTTAGCCTGTGACGAGGAGCGAGTGGAAGAAGCAAAACTGCTGGTATCCCAAGGAGCAAGTATTTACATTGAGAATAAAGAAGAAAAAACGCCTCTGCAAGTGGCCAAAGGTGGTCTGGGTTTAATACTCAAGAGAATGGTGGAAGGTTAAGCATCTTGGAATTGTTCTTATGTTGTATGTTTTGTGGTTGTCCCCAATGTCCTGGAAACTAATATACTTGTGCACAAGACATCATCTATGAATGATGAAGGGTACTTTCATCTTCAAAGTCTTATAAACATGTTGAATATGGTTCCTGATGAGGTATTTGTTCTAAGCTTTCAACCCATTTTCCAGACATTGAGGAAGTGTTAAAATTGTCCTACTATTGTATATTATTCTGTATTGAATTTTGGTTCATTTTTAGTGAGTGATCCTGTGACTGTTGTCAGTCTTCAGCACCTTCCCATACCCCTTGTCCACCTCCAAGGCAGAGCCCCAACAACACCAGACCAGTTATTCTGCCAAATGTGTCTAGGTGTATTCTAAAACCTAAAAGCACATTCAAACTCAATTTTCAAGTTCACTCAGAGGTCTATGCCAAATATTTGTTTTGTTTTTGTTTGTTTTTCAACAGTATGGTTCATTTCTGTTATAGGAGAAATATATCATTTAGAGGACCAAATTTTAAGTTGGAGGGCATGCTTTCCAAATTTGGCATTCAGAAACACTAAATAAAATAATGAAAAATAATAGACTATGTATCCATGTATATTTTTAATGAACTATTTCCCTCCAAAATAAAATCTGTTGTTTTTTTAAAGGGAAGCTTTAAAGTACCGATACTAAGTCATCCTGTTTTGAAAAAAATGTCAAGCTTGTTCACATATGTATCAAAATGCATTTTGATGTGTTTCAGAAACTAAAAATACAAAATGTTGACCCTCCCAGTTTTTCTTTTAAATCATCTAGATAGGCACTTATGCACAGAATCTTTAGTAAAGACATTTCTCAGTTTCTGATAGCTCTAAAATCAGTAAAATTAATGAAGCTTGAATTACAACTAAAATCATTAAAATAGTAATCTTCTGAATTGCTAATTAAATGTGGAGCTAAAGAAAATAAGTTCAAACTTGATCTTAATTTAGGAAAACATCTTAAATGATTACTAAGTCATAAAATCTGATGAACGCCAAATGGATTTTCAAGTTATTTTTTTAATTTGAATTTTATGCAACAAACATTGCTTAAAATAGATGATCCAAGCAGGCCTACAGATTTGCATTAATTTGGGGTCAGAGACTTAACCAGTAGCCAAAATGAGTTCTATAAGCACAAACTTATCGATATATATTGCCCCTTTATATGAATATTTTGAGTGCTGGTCTTTACAAATATTAATCAGGGAAGTATCTTCATATGGAGCTAAGCTTTGTTTATTGAATACCATGGGTAGAATTGATGACAGGAGAAATAATTTCTAATACTTTTAGCATGACCAGAGAATAGTTGTATCTAATAGAGCCTATTAGGACTGAGGGTATTTACTCTTCATAATTATTGAGTTTCTTTTCTGAGGTAGTAGGCTTTGTGGGTATAAAAGAAAACTTATCTTAGTTCATAAATAAGCAATACAGATGGAACCAAGCCACCAGTATTACTCAGGTAATTTGTAGGCTATTCACATTTTAAATGAAGTGTCTTGTTCACTATAATTAAGTCATTGATTAGTATAAATTAAGGATATTAATGGCCTAACATGGATCAGATTGTTACCTATTCCTTATTGGAAACATGATAGAGGTGTACCTAATTGAAAGGTAGTACATTTTACAGTTTCTTCCAAAATGAACTCAAGATGACGATTTTCATTATGAAGCTAAATTGAGAATTTAAGGTGAAAGAAATAGGTAAATGGGAAAAGAGGAAAAACTTACATTCTTAAATATCTACTAGCAGGAATTCACAATTTCAGTGGAGATGTATGAGCATCAGGTCAGTCTGCATTTTACTTCATCTTTTACTCAGCAACTTAACTGTGCAATCCCAGTGTTTTCACATCCCAATTTCTCATTTATAGCAACTATAATGAATTCATTACATGACTGTGTCTGCTGCATTCTGTGTGTTACACAGTTCAATCTGTCAGTAAGTTTCACACAGCTTTTTATTTTGGGGTCTATGGCTAAAGCTTCATAGTTCTACTGTCTGCCTAAAAAGTATTGCAGAAATTTATGTGTGCATTTTTCTGGAAGAAGGTTCTGTAGCTTTTCCCAGATTCTATAAGGGATCAGTGACTCCTCAAATGGTTAAGAAAGCTTGGTCAAGAGAAGAAAAGGATGAATCAATTGTCAGGAGGCATGGATTCTACAACAGTGGAGTTCTACCACACTTTATATAATTAATATATTCATACATCCATTCTCAACTATCTCCTGTAACAAGAAAGCAGAAATCATCTACACTTTACAGATGAGAAAACACCCAGAGCTAGAGACACAACCAGCATAAACATGTATCTTTCCTGGATCCTGATCCATTCTTTCTGCATTTATTCAAAAATGTTGACCAAATAAAAGGTATAGTAGCATTTAGATAATAACTCACTCATTTTAACCCCTGAACCCCATCCTGTTGTTTTTCTTTACATTGGTCGAGTTTTTCCTGGATTTTCATTATCATCCCTGAATTCTATTTTTTTAAATTGTGATATTTTTTATTGAGGTACTATTGGTTTATAACACTGTATGATTTAGGGGTATAGGTTCACACCTTCTCAGATGTATTTGACCTTTGTAGGTGTGTATTTGACAGCACACCTACCACCCAAGTACCCATAATCCACCATGGTAGTTCCTTGGGTCCCTTCCCCATTTTCTCACCCTCCACCTGGTAGCCTCAATTTTACAGTGAGATTTCTAGGGTTTATTTTCAGTTTGGTTTTGACTGGTCTTCTGCTTTGTTTCCTTAATTTTACACACGAGTGAAATTATCTGATACTTGTCTCTCTCCAGATTTCTTTCACTTAGCATTTAGCTTTTAAAATTGTACTTTTCTTCCTCTCTGCCCCACCAAGAATGTAATTCTGCATTATCTACTTTGCCCAGCATCACTGTCAGGAGTGAACCTTTTTGTGTATTACCACATTTAGGTTTTGTGGGATTGAAAAAGGTTGAGTACTCTTGATATCAAAGCTCCCTTCTAACTCTTCCTTACTGAAAATTCATCAAACCTAGATAGCGCACAGGCAAATATAAGAGATTCAAATATTAATTCCTTAGCATTAATGGCAGGCACACTAAAGGACATAGCTATCAATGTATGTGGTTTCTTAGTCATTGGTCAAGAATTTTACTGTTTTAGTACCTTTTCATCATAGATCAGTATAATTTGGAGGCCCTCCCCAGGGCAGTCCAAACTCCAGCCCTCCTCCCCTTACTCAATAACTGCTGTTGATAACATTCGATAAAGCTGTCATAGGTAGCAAAGCCATGTATCTGTAAGGACAAGAACTAGCTCTGATTCTATATCAACAGCTACCGTGTCTGGTTCATAGTAGCCATCCAACAAATGTCCAGTGGGTGACTGAATAAACAGATGAATTTGAGGAGAATAAGAACCTATAGCCAAACAACTTATTCTGATTTTAACATATCCTAGTTGTTAAATGTAGAAATAAAGATGAAAAAGTTCCTGGAAGTCTTTTTAGATGGTAAGAAGTGAATGGTCTACAAGGCCAAGCTGTTTGGGATTTGGTTTGAGATTACCCACATAAATTTGAGCTGCCTTTGACAACATAAATCAGGTAGTACCTTCTCTGAATAGGAACTAAACAAAAACAATTTGGTCGAAGCTTTACTAATCAGAATATTTGGGTAATGACCATTCTATTATTTTCTGATACACTGATAAGCCCTTCATTGTGTTCCTTATTGAAAAACTCTTTTAACTTATCAAGGAGACCATTTTACTACCCAAAATTTAGTGAACAAAACACTCCATTATTTTACTGGGTCTCAGAATTCATTGAAACATGAAAAGTAGTATATTATGGATGTGCTAGTGGAAAACTGTTGAGACTGGGAGGAAGGTTGCACTGATCTAGAGTGGCCTTATGGGTATGTGGAGTTACGGTAACCTACATGATTTGATTTGAGAAGAGTTCCTTTTTCCAGAAATAATCTTCCCTCTGGATTGTTCTAGTGCTTCAAAATTCTACCATTTAGTCTCTGGATTCAGGAATTATTTGTGTTCAAGAGTCTCCTTGAAAGGTAAATACTTCTAAGAGAACTAACTCATTATTAATATGGATGACATCATCAAATGATGAAATCATCAGAGGGCAAGAACAAATCACACAGTGGCTACCTTTTGAAAAGGATATCAAAGTTAGAGATTAGGTCCTGATAAATGAATCCTGCCTGATAGATGCAGGCTTGAGTCACTGAGCTAGTAGGCCAGTGAGAATCCTGGTTATTTGGAGTTAAAAAAGGTGAGGGTGGGGGGACCAGGTTGCCTGAAAGGTCACTGAAAGAAGAAATTTTGGTTTGACTTGAACTTCCCAACCTTGCCCAGCTAGGGTTTCTGCATGGGTAACCTGTACTCTATATTTTTAATTCCCTATCTTTCTTTTTTGTTTCCTTTTTTTTTAAAGATTTATTTATTTATGCTTACAAGCACTGGGGCACAGGCCAGAGGTGTGGGGGGGTGAGAGGATTTACCACAGAGAGCAGGGAGCAGAACAGGCAGATCAACAGAAGCACACTGCTGAGGGGAGCAGCGGGCACAGCAGGAGAGGTCTGCCGTGCCATGTGGGTCCCCTCCCTGGCTGGCAGCAGGGATCGAACTCATGCTGCAGTAGCTGCGGTCTGCTTCATAGTGCGTTGCTTAACCCACTGCGCCACCAGGGAGGCCCTAATTCCCTATCTTTCTATCAATTCTTGTCAAATTCACTATGTTGATTTCATCTCAGCTTCCAAGCTATTAAAATCATTTTGAGCCATGATTCTGTCATACAGCATAGCAGTCATTTCACCCTGGAGCAAGACATCTACATATATTGTGTGCCTTTTGTGTTCCTATGTAAGTCACCAGTTCTTAATCTTGGACTCAGAGAGTCTGAAATTTATCTAAAACTATTTATGACTCTTTGTACGTATGATATTTATCTATGGGAAGGGTCCAGAATTTTCAGCAGAATCTCAAGGTAATCCATGACCTCAGAAAAGATTAAAAACCACTGATTCAACTATTCATCAACATTTTGAACAGAATACTGCTAATGACAGAGCTCTGTAGGACCAAGAGTGCCTTCCTTTCTGCTCAGCACCATCCATCAGAAATGTTGGGGTGTAGTTGTTGACTAGTCTCCTTTGATTTGCCTGTCATAAAAGTGGAAGAGAAAAGTGAGTTCCAGCTACTTGGGCCTTCTGATAATTGAGTTTTTATACTGCTGGCATTTAGTTTTTAATCTGTAAATACTAGGTTGTTCTTCAAACCTTCATTTTGCTTCTTGGACCCATCAAATGTTATGTATTAGTGGAATTAGCCGTTTCAATCACAGGATTGGCTAAAAATTAACACATCAAAAAATATATAAAAATGCTTCTATTTTCTCCATGGCACTGCACATGGCAAATGTGTAGTGTTAATTTCACCTTCAGTGTACTAAAAAACCTGCAAGGATAAATGAATTCTGCCTGAGGGATGCAGACCTGGATGTTAAAATTGTGAGTAAAATGTAATCTCTCTAGAGAAAATCCTCTAAATGGAAAACCTGGATATGATAGATTCACTACTTCATTTGAAAATGACTCACCTTAAAAGGCAATCAGACAAATAAAAGTACATACTATATGACCCCATTTGTGTGAAGGTCAACAAGAGGCGATCTCTAGTGATGGAAAACAGATCCTGGTTATCAGTGGTTTCCTAAGTAGAGGATGATAGGATCACACAAAGGGGCTTAAGAAAATTTTGCTAAAAATGCTATGTGAAATGTGGTGGTTTGATGGGTGTATACATCTGTCAAAACTCATCAAATAGTGCACTTGAGATAGGTGCATTTTGTTGTATGTAAAGTATTATATCAGTAACGTTTTTATAAAAGATTTTTCTTATAAAAGACTCAATCAAAAGTCATTAAAATGAGATTTTATTGAGTAGTATTTATTGAACCTTAAGATAAGATTAAAATCTGCTTGATTACACAAATGAAAAGGTCTACCTGTAAATTTCTTTAAGGAAGATGTGGGTGAAATATAATCAATGGAAAACTTTTAACAGTTAAAGAAGAGGTGATATCAATGAAATATGAGTTAATAATTAGCATTTATACAATGATAGCTCTTTATTAATGGGGAATATCCCAACAGTACAAAGATTGAACAATGAATTCATATTATCTAAAGTGGTCTCAAGTGTTCATTCAGAGCAGTTTCGTACTTCTGCTTTCAAAGTAGATAGCATCAGACACATAACAGCTCATTCAAAATTGTACATCACTTATGATAGCAACATTTGGCATTTACTGAAGGAAAATTAGAATTGTCTTCCTGTATATTATTTTGCATTTGGAAACTGAGCTCTTTTTAAATGTGCTGTGCTTAGATAGTGGTGTAGTAGGGTGGCTCCTTGAGAAATTTAATATGATAAATGAAGAATTAAATTTTAAGGTCTAGTTTAAATGTTATGTACCAATTACATATACTTCTCTGGAATTCTTGAGGAATTCTTTTTCGGTCTGAGATAATGCTGCTGAATTCTTAGTGGTCATTGTGAAAGTGAATAGGGAAACCTTGACAACTAATCCTTGAAATAACACTGAACCCAGTTAATGACACCTTGTCATGTGTGCATGTGGAATGTAATGAAGAGTAGCTAAAAATAAAGGTTACAATTTTCTGAAGTACAATACAGGTGTTGTTTGTAACACACTTTGAACTGAGTTACAAATCACTTGCCTTATTATTAGTTATATGTTAGTAAAATTATAAGTATTCTATGATGATAATACAGGAACCCTTGCGTTTATTTAGTAGTTATTTTGACCTGTTTAGGATTGATGGTAGGAGCACATTGTTAGAAGACGGGTGGTCAGGATGGAGGAAGTGGAAGACTGGCCAGGTCAATTGAATTCCAGCTGCCAGTAATGGGTTCCTTAGCGATGAATACTGCGCTTAGGCTATCAGCCTATGGCTTATTCACTCCCTTCTCCTCGTCACATAAGGGCTCAGCTACATTGCTGGGCTCGGGCTCCGGCTCGGGCTCAGGTTCAGGCTCCAGCTGGATTTCAAGCTCAGGCACCCGGGTTGGCCCCTGGCCTGGGGCAGACGCTGGGGTAGTCCCTGAAGCAGCCACAGACTCGGGGGCAGGCTCATGATCTGGCCCCATGATGGTACCAGGGTCAGTCTCATGGGAGGTAGGTGGTAGACTTGCTTCTACTTGGACAATATCTTCAGATGGCATTGCCTCTTCCTCTGCACTTTGGTTTATCTTTGTCATTGGTCTGCAGGAAGAAGGCCCAGGAAAGAACAAGTTAAGGAAATGCTAACTTTAATAATTTCATGTGGAGCCGTAGGCTCTGTAGCTTCAGTGACCATAGGTCTTTCAGTGACCTCTGTACTTTCTGATTCTCTGATTCACTATCAGACCACATGTTTCCATTTTGGGCACACAAAAGCTAGGTCTCAACAATGAGAATTCAAGAAGATGGAAAGACTAATGTCAAGATGAAAGAGTCTAAAGACCTAATAAGGTCTTTGAAGGTCAAAGCCATAGCACTGGTGCATCCCTAGCTCCTACGCCATCAAGCACAAACATGACACTTAGTACCCAATACAGAGTTGGGGAAGCATAGAAATCGAGAGAGGAACAAATGAACATGAGATATACATCCCAGAAGGAATAGCAGAGTGGTTAGGGAATGGGTTGTGGGCAAGGCTGCATTCTGTCTTCCACAGGCACTAAGTACTTGCTTCCGTGGACCTCTTGTTCCATAAAAAAAGTTTAAAATAGATTTTTATGATCATTGGTAGAGACACAAGTATATTAATATGTTATAACAAAATATTTCTTGGTTCTAAAATGGTGGTTGTGGTGGGTAAAAGATTTGATTAAACACAAAGTGCTTAGAACAGACTGGCATCCAGGCTCAGCAAATGGTAGCCATCATTCTTTTAAAAACTGAGAATGAACAGGAAGATACCACTGATGTCTTATGCTTAAAGAGGTGCCGAAGAATTGCTGAAAGATAAGTACCTGAGAAATACCTGTATTCAGATAAAAACAATAAAACAACGTCTTACTCAAGTTCTGTGGTGACTTTAGAATTTCTCTTCCTTTCCTTCCCCTTTGCCTTGCTCCTTGCGAAGCACACAATAGAGATGATAATGGCAGCACCTACCAGGGTACCCACCAAGGCCACAACAATGATTCCAACTTCTGGATCTGGAGGATACAAGCAGCTGGTTAGGAAGATGAACATCTATCTGCCTCATACACATGTGTCCATGACCCTTCGGGAAAATTCCACACGAACATATCCTGAGAAAGCAGTCTAGCTCAACTATATAACTCATCCATTCAGTTACACACAAAAAAAATACACCAACTTCAGGGAGGCAGGGTACCTTCAGAATGAAGTTTAGAGACAGCCTTCAGTGAACATACACTTGGTTCAGCCACTGTTTATCTGCGATTTGATCACCAGAGAAATGACTTCTGTTAAAGGCAAGAGCATTTGGGGAGACCTTCCCAAAGCATAGGTGAGGCTATGCTCCTCCATACTCGCAATGAGCCTCATGCTCTCTGGTCACTGGAAAGAGATGTCATTTCCATGAATAGGCATCTGGTTTATTAGCTCACTCTATGGAAAAACTTCATGAGCGTGAGACAATCCAGCTGAGCACCAGACCATCGAGCACTTAGCAACTGTTCCCAAGAGACCACGTCTGGGTTTCTGGCGAGCCCATCACCATCCACCTCCCCTCCAACAAGGATGGGCATCTTCTATTTTGAGACAAAAGTTAGTTGAGTTGCCAGATCCTTCTCTCAACATTTTGTGATTGAATGAATGAATACATGTGCATAGTTACAGTGTCAGTTTTGTTAAGCTTCCAGCACAGGAAAACAGCATGTCCTTTTTATACTCCTTCCCATCTCTGAGCCTTAGTCACTAAAAGTCACCACTCTTAACTCTTTTTAAAATCTGGTATTTGCCTCCATCTTTGTACAATACTACCCTTGTTCTATCTTGCCTATTCCAATTTTCATCATTTCTATTGACCTACTCCAGAAGTTGAAGATTTAACTCTCATACCATTCCCCTGACACTCTGCCACATTCTCTTAATATAGTTTGAGCACTTTGATGTAACTACAACATCAAAGCTTGTAGTATTATGACAACAAATACAGCTGCAGAACACAGTATAATGTGATTCCTTCTCACATGGTATTTAAAAATTTTCCCTGGGGTTATTTATTTCCTCACTTGGTGTTTTTTTAATGTATTATCAATAATCCCCAGATTTTCCAGCAAATCATTTCAATTCTTTTCAATAGATTCAAGCACATCAGATAATCGATCATCATCTTATGGTTTTTTTTTTCCCTCAGATACATTCCTCTAGACTCCTCCATCCTCTCCTCCAACATGGACTGGTCACCCTCCTAAGCCTGGGGCTCTATTGCTATTCTTTGATCTTCTTGCACCTCCATCCCTGTTTTATAAATAAACAGACTTTGCAAATTCCTTCAAAATCCAGCTCAAATAGCACTTCATTGTTATAGATATCTCTCATTCTATAAGCGTCAATTGAAGGTTTCTTCTTTGGTGTCCTATAGACCTTTTACATGCCTGTCCTTTAGCATGAACACATTTAGATCCTTTTAGATAAACTGAGCTCCTTGAGTGTAAGCTTATTACTCATTGTACCACCCTCACCTAGGACAGTCTCTGGCATAGAGTAGATACTCAGTATTTGAGGAAGGAAGGCAGGAAGGAAAGAAGGAAGGAAGGCGGCCAAAAACTGTCATTGTTGAAAAGATGATTTGAAAGGAAGCAAGACACAAGTACAAATCCTAAGAGTCTCTACAATGGGCAGTATGACCGTATTGATGGAAAGGCAAAAGAGGATTGAGAAAGATCTGGAACAAAACAGTGGTCAAGAACCATAGTAAAGAACAGACCAAAAAAGGTAGGTTTTCTTTACTTTGGAAGTGATATCAGGATTGAAAGTAGTATCAGGTTTAAGGAGCAACCTGGAGTTGGAAGATGTTTGATTCAGGACAAATGAAAGGAAAAAATTTCAGCCTCACAAGCGAGCAATGATCCAGTAGAACTGCCCACCCTGGATATGGAACATATTAAAACTGCATATTCAAACTAAGAAAAAAATGATCAGCTAATACGATCTTAAATATTATTGGGTGATCCTTGAGAGGTGTGGCAAGATAACTTTTAGAGGGTAACTAAGCACCTTTAAACTGAAAGATCAAGGTTTAGAAGCATCCAGTTACTAACTGGATGACTTTGGGCAAGTCACTTACCTCCCTGTGCTTCGGTTTCCTTTTCAGTTAAGTGAGGCTAACTATATAATTCTTCCTCCTAGACAGAGTAGTTGGAGGATTGAGTGAGATAATGCTCATAGCACCCAGTTGAGTGGCACATAATCTGTGCCCCTCAAATATTAGCTACTGTAACTATAGGTGCGAGTGTTATTATTCCTATTATTATTACAGGAAGTGGCCTTCAGTTAAGAATTGGAAGTCTGTGAGCTACATGTTTGACAGAGACTGCTGCAGTTTCATTTGTACTTACCAACAGCATCACCAAGAGAAATTCATCCCGGTGCTATCAATGAGGATGTTGTTCTATTTACTGAGTCATAATACTTACTTTAGAGCGATTTGGAGAAAGATAAACAAATTAATTTTTGTAAACAATTTGGGACAGTATGTGGCACATAGTAGATATTAATGTAAACATTCTATGTTAGGATGGCTAGTCACAGTATCAACCTATTAAAAGTACAAAAAATTCCCATAGACAAGATAAACCACAGATTCTAATTAACTTACTTGGTGACAGTCTTAGGATACTTAAGAAGAAACTGTTAAAGTTGTATGATTAACTCACGTGAAGCAGTTAGATCTATTTCACAGGAACTATTGCCAAGAGTGTTGACAGCAGTGCACTGGTAATAACCTTGCTCAAAATTGGTTAGATTTCCAATAACAAAAGTACCGGTGGCTGGGTCTGTCAAAAGCAGGAGAGAGACTTCAGAAATCTCTTCTCAGGTACACATCAAGCTGATGTAGCAGATCTTCAATGGCCACCCACTTCCTCATATCTGCCTACCTTTGAAATATCCAGGGTCCAATTAGACCCCTTGGGACTACTCCAAAGGTAACCTGTCTGGGACCTAGCCCATTCCCTGTATACCCATCATCTCTGGGCCCCCAAATAGGCTTGACTTCTAGAAGTTTGAGAGAGGATCAGATCACAGTCATCTTGTTAGGAAACAGACATTTTACATCCCCTCCCAAAAATATATTAGATTGATCTCAAAGCAAACAGCCAACACACGAATGCTGTCTACCAGCGACATACGCTAGGCCTTGCCAAGGGCTGCTGAGGGCTATACTTACTAAAACTTTCTTTCACTGGAATGATGTCGTTTCCTTTAACTTTAAACCAGTAGTATACAGGTGCAGGTGTTCCAAGCATCGAGAGGCAAGAAAGTGATATTGGATGGCCAGTTTCTGGGGTTCCTTGAATGCTACAATAGGGCTTAGATGGTTTGACTGTAAGATAATGACAAAGAGTAAAAACCTGCAGGATGATGGCAGCTTGAAACAGTCACTGCCTCACTTTCATTTTGTAGACTAATCTTCAAAAATGTATTTTGAGTTTCCTGGTTGTACCACCAGGTGGGAGTAGAGTACTTTAGGTACAAAGACCTGCCGCGTCACCAGGCCATTGAGATTCTGATAGCATCTCGTCCTCTCTCGGCCTTGGGGATCCATAACCATGAATTTCCTCATTGTATTTTAAAATATGCCCTTATTTAAAAAGCTAAATATAAACAAACATAAAATGACAAGGGCCAAAGTTTATACTTTTGATGCCGTTTATAGGAAAATAGAACCCTTTAAATGATTAGAGATAACCTATTATTTTTTTTTAAAAATTTACTTTTTGCAGTGTTTCCTTTTATGTGTCTTTTTTCTGACTTTTTTTTTTTCTCGGAGTGACAGAGCCTGGCTGGAGGGTGTATTTGCCTGTGGCCCTCTTCAGTAGGAGAGCCCATGGTGGTTGGAGGAGGTGGCTGGACCAGGGCTGTTACATGGCTGCTACAGGAATCTTTATTCATTCTTCACAAGCATTTACTTGAGTGATTTCTGTATGCCTGGCACTGTTCTGGGCACCAGGAATTCAAAGGTAACTCCGACACACTTCTAAAGAGGCGTGAGGGGAGGAGAGATGAGGCTAGAGAACAGAGGAGGTCAAAGTATTTTATGCCACAAACAGGAGGACCACAGAAGGAATTTAAGCAGGGAAGCCACCATGGTCACTTTCACCTTTTAGATGGACCATTCTGACATCATGGATGCCTGAAACAAGGAAGAGGAGGAAATAAACTCAATAGGTATTATGGAAGTAGAATTAACAGAACTTGGTGACCAACTGGATATGGAGTGTGAGGAAGAAGGTGGAGTCAAAGATCGTGACCAGGTTTCTGATCTGGACAGCTTAATTCACAATCCTGCCTTCCCCCGAGATGAAGAATACAGTAGGAAGAACAAGTTTCAGGAGAAGGAGTGAGGAGAAGGAACAGAGAATGATGGAGTCAGTTTGGGATAGTAGCTGAATACTTTCCTCACCATTGATTTTCTCAGGTGGAAAAAACTAGTTGGATTTACCTATCCTAAACGAGGTTACTAAATTGTAAGTCCACTGCAAATAGCACTAGATTTAGAAACTGCCTTTTTAAAAACATAGCAACTTCATAAACTTTACAGTAGAATAGAACAATTTGAACAAAAAATTAAATTAGGGTGTTTCATCACCAAGTCAGGCAACAGGACAGGAACTAAATGATGAATATGAATCTGGAATGACTTACATTCATTTTTTGAGTTCGGAGTCAAACCAAATAGGCATTTTTTTTTGTTGAACACATGTTTCACCTTTTATTTTTTATTAACCAAATACTTAGTGAATTACTGAATCACCTTGAATCATGTCCCAAACCTATATATCTTCTAAAACTACCAAATCAGGATTAAATTAACATTTCATCCAGTTAAACTCTCCAGTAAAACTTGGGTGTTTTACTGGCAAACCCATTGATCTACCACTTAGCCTTATTGCTTTCAACAGAATTGGAATGAGAGGAAAAGGCTCACCTCAGAAAATAAATGTAAATGTTTCAGTGTGTTCTCAAACCTTCTCTAAATTAATCCTTTTCTTTTTATGTGCCAAATGGAAGAAGGAGGGTGATGCTCTTTCCAACTGCATAGCAAAAAGTTACTCAAACTTCTTTCTGGATGGTTTTTATTATTTTATTTTTAGAGATTGTGTCTCCAAAGCTGTAATATCTAATGGGAATATCTCAAATGACTGGTCACCCAAACCACCCCAACACCTAATACAGGGTTCAGCAAAAGTAAAAACATGATTTATTGGGATCCCCTGCTCTTAAAAAATCACTATTGGCTGCCTTTCCTCCTTTTCCAGATGGATACATTCAATAACAAACTTGAAAGTAAGGGGCTGCTTCATCTTTAGCATCACCAGTCCAGATAACTCTGCATAGCTCTCATAGGTTGTGTACCTTGTTACCAGCTACTTTTACAAGCTACTCAATTATCAAGTCACTGGTCTGATCTAATTTCTTCTTTCCTGTGATGCATGCACACAACATGAGAGGTGCGGTGACTAGATTAGCTCCATTTAAAGTTACTTAGAAGTGGGCAGACAGTCAGTTCAACTCAATAGTTGACAAGAGTTGCCAGCTCTTTCATCCTTCCTTTCGGTACTTCTGAAAGACCACAGAGAGGACCTGCCAGGCCTGCAGATGACAGCAACCCTCCCACTGTTCTCTTGGGGATTAGAAGGAGCCCTAGAAATCGCCAAAGTTATGACATGCTAAAGAGCAGAAACCATGCTTCTTTCTCTTCAAACCTCATGGTTCCTGGCACAAAGTAGGCACTCAATAAAAGCTGTATAAATTAAACACTCTAAATTCATTTAAAAGTGGATATGATTTTCCCAATAATATAATAAAATATTAACAAATATTTATTAATCAATATTAATCAATAAATTTATATTTCTATATAAAATATAAATATTTCTATGTAAATCCTCAATGTTGGCTTAACATATGGTACTTTTCCCAAATAGTATAACCACTTATAAAAAAAACCTCCTTGTCTATCTTATTTAACTATACATTCACTCATTTGTTTTTAAAAAAATGATTTAATGGTGAGAAATTGTGGCAGACATAGGAGAGATAAAAAGTTGACAGTGTCCCCCCAGGTAACACCAGTTTCCTTCTGAAAGAGCTGCTAGTGATATCCAGTGAGGCTGTGCCTTGTCCCAGGTATTCTCATCCCGGCCTTCAAAGACAGGGATCCTTGGAGGTGGGGTCTACTGTCATCTGTCATTTCAGTGGCCTTTTTTTGGTTTGACAATTGTTTGAACATGTTTTGAGTGAACCGTCAGTGTTTCTATATGGATTGCATAGGTGATGTGTCTCTGTATCCATGATTAAAAAAATAGAGCAATGAGAATATTTACTATTGAGACCTCATTGACGCCATAACACACTGCCCTGGCTCTGTTAACATCTTAAGTTGCTCCAAGAAAAGATAGAAATAAATTTCCATACCTAGCACATTGACGTTGATGATTCCTTGATTTTTGCCCTCGAAGTCAGGAGGGTTGGTGACGTCACAGATATAGAGGCCGCTATCTGCTGGTTGCATACGCGAGATAGTGATGGATGCGTTGTCTCGATCGTTGGACCCTACAACTCGATCTTTGAAATTCCCAACAGTGTCAGCTTTCCCACCTGCAAAATAGTAAATCTAGGACAGAAAAATGACAGAAATGAGAAATGGAGAGTGCCCGGGGCTAGGATAAGCTACATAAACTCTCTCTCTCTCAATGTTACCTTATTTGATAAGAAGAAGCATTTTCCTTCCTGTGGTGAGGGGACTAGTCCCTGTGGGACTCAGCAGGGACACTTTTTTCTCAACAGCTGTGCACAGCCATTGCCTCAGTCGTGATCAAAGCAGCTGTGATGTCATCAGGGCAGGGAGATGTGCTTATCTTAGAGAATAGACAGGTGGAGCCAACAGGCTTCAACTCCTAAGCTTAGCAAGGAGGTAGATGCTCACCTATGACTCTACCTAGAGGAAGCTCATATTGGACACAAATGCCTGATGAGAAACCCAAAACCATCCATTTTGTTCCACTTTATAAACATTTTTTGATTTGAGTTTACCCAACAGGACTCTCTGGTTTCCCTTCATGCACATGTTTTTGGATAGACAAACTTGGATTCTTCCATTCCATGAAAGAATAACATTTCAGCACAGGTCTCCTGAGAAATCATCTGGTCCCATCTAGTGGTGGTATGAGGATTAAAACAGTCTAGTAAAAGGTCTAGGAAGTGCTTAGACAATGACAGCTACCACCTTTCCCCCGTGGCAGGAGGCAAACCTGGAATTATTTCATTTAGACAAACAAGGGCACACAAGCTTAGAAAGGGTTTTATTTTTTTATTATTATTACAACTCACTAGACTTAAAATGTGGATTAAAATCATGGATATTTAGATTATAATGACAACTGTGGGAGCAGAGTGGTGTAGTAGAAAGAGACCTGGACTAGGAGTCAGATGACCTGGGTGTTAGCCACAGCCTGGCCTCTGATTATGACATAGTCAGTGAGGGTACTAGCTTCATGTCACCATGGCAACCTACTTTGTGATAAGAAGCAAAGCTATTTCATCTCCTCAACCTTTAGTTCGCACATCTGATCATATTTCTCTAAAGTCTGATATGTATTTCCCAAGTATAAGCACATAAATTGTTTTTAGATGGTCCATAAATAAATGAAAACTTAAAAATTTTAATGTATGTTAGAAGAAACATATCACACATCAAATGTATGGCTTCATGGAAATCATTGCTTATAGTGAGAATAACCAGCTATGTTTAAGATTTTAGGAAACCACGTTTCTATACAGAAAACACCACTAAATAATTAATGGTACTTATGATACAAGACTGTAACAAAAATCATAAAAACAAGACATGGATTACTGAACTTTGGGAATCACTGGACTAAGAGATTCCTTTGGTTCCTTCACAACACAGTCTATATACACATGTGTCTAGGTTAGTTAGTTGTGTATAATGCAAATAATTGTTATTTTTCAACAAACTGTCATTACCCTAGTCCAATGGGACTAATATTTTCACCAAATACACTAAAAAGTCATATGATTCACTTAATTAACTCTCTTTACATTACAGAAGAAACTGAAGCCCAGAGACATAAACACACACACATACACACAAAATTAGCAGTTGGGGCAGCTCTGGAACCCAGTTTGTCTAATGCTCTTTACTTTAATAGACTGTTGAGAGAGAGAAAACAATAAATAAACCAAATGTTTTTTCCTTTAAGCAGAAAAAGAGTGTATTTTAACTAAGACAGCAGGTAAAATCTAAGGGACAATTCAAAGAGCATATTACGGAGAAAACAACTCATCCAGTTCTGTGGCATCAATTAGCTTTCTTTCTTGCCCTTCATGAGCCATTTATAGTTCAAGTTATCTAGTAACAGCTACTGAAATGACAAACTTTTGCCCAGAATAATCTTCTTTAACTTACAAACCAGAAACCCAGAGCTGACTTAAGGTATTCTTGTGACCCAGAGGGAGATTCAACTCATCAAAGATCTATCACCTTCATTTGAGTCAACACCCTTCATATCTGGCTTTCCATTTCACTAGCTAATTTACTTTCTAATCAACAATTTCAGGTCCCAAGGACCCTTACCTGGAATGGAGCCTGCAGTCCATCCAGGAAGCCCTCTACAGCTTAGACATCAGGCTACTTCCCCCAGCACTGCTCCCAGGGAGACTGGGGCAAAGTCAGCCTCTTTTATACTGAAGCTTGATGACATCACAATGAGCTATAACATCATCCTTCACCACAGCCCATAGTGAGTCCCAGAGGCTCTAGGTGTAAGGCCTGGTTTCTTCAGAAAGCAGGGGTGTGAAAGATTATGTTTTAGGCCAGGACTGTGGCATAGAAAGAAGCCACAGTAAAAGGCTCACAACTGTTTTTGAATCAAGGTGAAATGAGCAATAAGTAAGGAAGTCCTGGACTTGAAACTTACTTATGAAAAGGGTGTTCACCAACCTTTCTACCCTAGTTCTGCATACTGTTCTCTAGTAAACTTTACCCTCTCACAAATAAGAGTAAAAGGTATCAGTCTAAGAATAGGGGTGAGGAGGGATAACAATAGACACCTAAAAGGGAAGGGCCTTGGCTGCAGGGTGCTGTGTGAGAAAGAACATCCCAGAGGCTAGACAGTGGCCACACACGTAGATGGAGCAGTTTTCTGTTAGGGGAAGTCCACACTGCTACACTGTCCTTGAAAAGAGAAAAAAAATTAAATGTTTTCCTGAAACTGCTTATCTAATCACACAGGAAGGACTGGAACTTGGTTCTATTTTCCACAAAAGAATAACTCTTTTCAAAATCAAAGCTGAACAATTGCCAAGGCCCAGCTCATGGTCCTTTGAGGTTTGTCCACTTTTCAAAGAAAGTATACTGTCAATTTAGAGATCAAAGCAATAAAGGTTCAGGAAAAACCACGGATGTTCAACAGGCCACATCCCTTGGGGAGGGGGGCAAGTCCTGCTTTAAGAAAATCCATCCAAGCATCACCTTAACTGGGGCTCGTTAATTTTTTACCCACTTGTCTTTTGTGGCTGTGTTCATGGCAGACTGCCCTACACTTCCCCAAGGTCCTCTCGGCCTGCCCTTGGTGATGTTGGAGTCATAATGGCATTTTAGTTATAAGACCCCCTTAGAGATCACTTAGCTCATGTTGCCTAAGGTTGAGGAAACTTCAGGAATCAGATGGATATTAAACAAATGGGAAATGTCTGGGAAGGGATGGTAGGGAGTTGTAAGATCATAGAGGACAGTGGGAACTGGGGAGCCAAAGCAAACAAGGTATTCAAACTGTAGAAATAAACAAAAAACACTGGACAGGCCAACCAATACACATTCATCAGCCAAATCTGGCCCAGAGACCTCCAGATTGCAGCCTCTGATTCATCCTCTTTCATTAAAGTAAAGGACACTGAGACCCCAGTAGAAGTGATTTTTCCACGATCATATAATCAATCTGTACCCAAAGCTAGAATCCAGACTTCCCAGTCCCCACTGAGAACACTGAGATGGCACTCATAGTCATGTGTTAGGTGAGGAAAATGATTCCCAGGCATCCTTCCCCCTTTGGGGACATTCCATCCCCTTCTCCCGCCAGACCCTTCTCCTGCCGGTTGCTGCTATTCACTGGCATGATGCTTCCCATGCCGAGTGGGTCTCCATGTGATGCCTTGACATTTGTTGGCTACAATAACAGCTTTCCCCTCCTACTGTGCCAAGTTCCTATTCACAGGAGGCCATGCAGCTGGGAGCCAGATTTGTCCAAAAAGGTCTTTTCCTCAGCTTTGTGACACTACTCTCTTACTAGAGGCTGGAGTTTAAACAAGAAGGGTTGAAAGAATTTGGTCCGATTTCTGTTTGAGTCTGAGTTGCAGTTAATAAATGCTATAAAAAGCTGCTTTGTGTGTTCCTTTTGGGAATGTGGAGGGCCTGGAAGGTCGCAGCAACTACTCATTCTTTCCCTTCCAGCTTCCTGCTTTCCTGCACTGCTCATAAAGGGGCTTGCCATGGGAGGGGTTGAGGGGAGGGTGGCAATGATGTCAAGGTCAGACATTTCTCTGGACTGGACTAAGAGGGTTAGAATTGCACATGGAAGTAACAGAACACAAAAAGGAGGGCTTTCCTCCTCCCAACCCCTCTCCTACCAGCCCGCCATTTGCCTGAGATTGTCCACCATCTGAGTTATTGTTTTGGGTAAAGGTACAGAAAAGATCTGTTTAAATGCACTTCTTGAAAGAGAACAAAATAAACTATCATGAGTCCCTAATACCTTAGCATTAGACTAATTTATCAGATAAAAATATTTACATATTTTTAGCCATCTATATTCAGCAATATAGGCACCTGAGGGAATGGGACACAGAATATAAACTTTGAGGGGAGGGGGTTGTGGAAGGAAAGAAGTCAGTGTTTCATAATGGGGGTCCTAGCTTCTTGTGTGGGTCTGTCCATGTATTGTAAGATATTTGGTATCTCCAGCCACTACCCACCAAATGCCAGTGGTGGATCCCAGTCATAGCAATTAAACCTTGTTTACTTCCAAGCCCCACCCTGCAGATGTTTTCAAAACATTTTTGATGTAATGCTACCTGTAGCGCTCAGGCTAATTTGGAGACTATGAGCAATTAGAGAATATGAGAACACTGGTTTCTGAAAAAAAGTTGTCAAACACAACAAATAAACAAAACAGAAATAAACTTTTAGACTGTAAGAACAAAATAATGGTTACCAGAAGGGGAGGGAGAAATGGTAGGTAAACAGGTAAAGGGGGTCTACTATGGTGATGGATGGAAGTTAGAACTCCAGAGGTGAACATAATATAGTATGTACAGATACTGTTTTTTAAGGCTATACAACATTAACCTATATGATGTTACAAACCAATGTTATATCAGTTAAAGAAAAGACATTGCCCACATTATATGTGTATTGGGGAGCTGAGAATGACAGAGGATTTCTTCCACGGTGGACGGTCTAGAAAACTAGGTATTATGTATGTGATCTATGCTAAGTTGCTTAATCCCTATTTTTGTTCAGACATTCATATCTCTGTCTTTTCATCAGTGACTGACTGTGTGGAAGAGAAATCCATTGGTGTAGTCAGAAGTTTACCAGATCACCCAAAACTTTCAGGTTAGTTTACCTGTTGGGGAGCCTAGAGCCTTCGACCACAAGTCCCTGCTGAGGGACTGATCATCTGAAGCTGTCCATGTCTTATGAGAAGAGGGCTTCTCTAAGAGGAAGACCAGGCTAACTAATATCCTGGCCACATTCGTATCAGAAGACTTGTTGGGTACTTCTGCCCTCCCTGTTCACCAAAGGAACCACGTGGAAGGGACTGTCAACAAGAAAGGAGAAACAGTAGGTCTTGGAGTCAACTGGTCCTTTGACACACTGATTTTGGGGGGAAAGATGAGCTTATGACAGGAGTTGGCCGTTACTCTGCTCAAGGCAGCAGTCGGACCCTTTGGAAGAAGCTGTAAAGATTTCCAGATATGTGTATGAGAAGGAAAACTCAAGATTGTTTTGGTTTTGCCAGGTTCTTGCGCTGACCTGGATTATTACCAAACGCAGACACTCCCATCCCTCTTCTAAAAGCTGGTGTCATTGACCTGGAGGCGCCAAACAATTAAGGGGTCCAGTAATACACCAATAGGTATTCTTACCTGAGAGGTCCAGCTACATCTTCCCCGAGCGTCTCTTGCATGCGCCATTTTTAGACACTGACTGACTGCCTTTTCCTCCATACCCTCAGTACTGAGGCACCGGCTGTGCTGTGTTTGAGCAGAAATGGGTGGATCTGAGAGCTGAATGCTACATTTTATACTGTCACATCAACCCAGGAGTTGAATGAATCACTTGGGGTGAGTCTGGCAAAAGTTTACTCCCATACATCATAGAATTGCCTAAGAGTACAGCAGCCTATTTTTCTCATCCCCCAAATGTCCCACCAGTCATTCTTAGATTAACTTATAACATGTGCTAAAGAATTTCAAATGCATAAAAGTGCTCAAAGGGAAAATCTGAAATAGAGGCCAAATCCCATTTTGAAAAGTACCAATTCAACTAAGGATGTATGCAACCTTTTTGTTAAGCAGATTCTCTGTTCAGGGATAAGAAACAGACACAAAAGGGGATGGGCCCTCTCTTAAATTCCAGGCAGTGGAACTGGAAGTCAATCCTGAACCAGGATCTACCCCCCAACAGTCTGTCTCAGCTGTTGAACTCACTAAGTGTATTTTTTTGGGCTGAATTCCCCAATGCCCATGGCTGAGTGGTATGAATGGAATACAATAGTGTGTTGATAATAATAACTCACATTCTTTGAATGGTTACAATGTAGAATACTTCCTAGTAGGTGAAAAGCATCATCTCATTTAATATTCACAGCAAAACTAAGAGGTAGGTATGTAACCCCATTTCACATATGGGAAAATTGAATCTCTGAAAGGTTAAGTGATTTGTCTAAGATCATCCAACCAGCAAATTCCAGAGCAAGAAGTAGAACTGACATTCATCAGAGATTTCCACTGGGGCTCCAAAACTACTCATTTGAAAAAACAGAGAGAAGCATATGTCTGTAGGGCATGAGGGAAAGAGGAAGAACTCTAGTTTTCTAGAAGTAAGAACTTAATGATAGTTGCAGTGTTTTTGCATTTCCCCCTGGGGTAAGGTGAAGCAAGATGGGAAAAGAGGAGAAAGAAAAAGTTTTCCTTTTTGGAAGTGCTCTTCAATGTTTCCAAGCAAAGAGATGACCTGTCTCCCATGTGGCTAAGGTATAGGCATAACACAAATCTCAAACACTTGGAGAAGCATCTAGAATGTGTTAAGATCAAGAAGCATGTTCTCCCTGATCAGCAACTCAATGCAAAAGACCTCCTTTGATTTGGGCTCCCTAAAGAGTAGACACTTTAAATTACTTTCCCCACAGGTACCTGCTATTTTGAAGGATGAGGCAAATGCAAGTAAATATGATACTCAATACTTATTCATTAATAGGTTTTCTTTATAAGAAACTGTCAAAGAAATGCCCTGGGTTTGAGCCACACTCAGTTCAATCACTTACACTATGTTCTTTTTCATCTCTATTTCTAGAAAAAAATGCATTGCAGGTAATATAAGTCCTTTAGTTCTGCATCTCCCAGCTCCTCACCAGCTACAGAGTTCAACCAAGAGGTGGCCTTATAAATTCCTGTTTTAGAGGTGGCATAAAGGAGAATTTGTGGTTTTGAACTTAGATTGGCCTGGTCTGGCTTTCAGACAGTTAAAGACATTTTGATTTAAGTACCAAGCATTAAGAAAGTTAAAAATTCAGACCCTCTTGGCAAAATGAGAAAAATCTGAAGACTACAGATAAAAAGTGTATTGAAAAGATGAGTCAGGAAGCAGAATTTTAAAAAGGAAGAAAGATGGCGCACTTATTGCCATTCACAATCTAAAAGAAAAGACTACAAGGAAAGAGATGGTTTCTTAGTTGACTGCAACTTGTGAAATTTTGGGTCAGGAGTTTTCAGGTGACAGAGACTGGTAGAATTATTGTTGCTGCTGCTCCTTCTCATAATGTTTACAAGGAAGAAAACTTACAGGGTTTTATATTTTTCCAAATGTTTTCACATTCATTATGTCATTTGATTCCCCCATGAGATATATAGAAGAGTATTGCTGCTCTATCAGTTTAGAAGAGAGGCACTGAGTGATTCAAATACTTGTCTAGGGTAACCCATAATGAGTAAAATTTTTAACTTTGACTGGAGGGTGGCGACATTGATGGAATCCCCTCTGAATGGTGTTTCCTGCTAAACAAGTGTTTAAGACTTCTAGTACAGAGAGGACACAGCACCTCCAAGATCAGTGATGACTCAAGCCATACTGGCCAAGGTATAATTCCTTCAAGCTGATATCCCCTTGTTATTCACCTCTGCCTTTGGGTCTCACCCTGTCCATGCAACTTGCTCTCCCTCTATCTTTCTATAATCCAAATCCATTCTTTCCCTCAGGGTTCAACTCAACAACATCCAATTATTCCAAGCCACACTGATCTATCTCTTCACTGAACTCCTTGTTTTGGATCATGTATCCTTTTGAAATCCAATGAAAGGTACAGATCTTTTCCCGCCAGGGATATGTGCAGGCTTGCACGGCGTATGTGCTGACACATACACATGTGCGTGCACATACACATGTGTGTGCACACACACATACATTGAATCCTTGGACTAATTTGAAGAAGAAATTACCCTTAAGATTAGATGGAGAAAACCTAGGAGATAGGCAGTTTGCTCAGCTGCCCTCCTCTGGCAACTCCCTCCACAGACCGTGGCCTTCTTTCTCAATCCCCTAGCTTCTAGCCTCCTGCTGCCCTTGATCAGTCAGGGGTCATCACTACCTTAGCCTTCTTCACATATCTGGGAATTGTCATTCCATCAGGACTAAGTCTAGCACAGTGATCTAGCTCACTTGACAAGTAGATCCCAAATATTACATTTGACAGAGATCTGCCAATAAATTAGAACATGCATTTGAATATTAAGACCATTCCTGTCTATTCTGGAATTCATGATGTGCTTGATGTTGACCTACACAGAATGGGGATAACAAGCTGTAACTGAACATGAAGAGAGGGCAAAGGTCAAGTTGTTCAGATGATGGTCTTCCTTAAATAGATATCTTCAATCATTCTATATATGAGGCTTTGCTACTGCTTTCACTGGTTTATCATTACTGCATATTTTGACCACAAGGGTTTTCAGTCAGAACTATGGAAGTGGAATAGTTTAGGGAAAAAAGTCCTTACGGTAATTTGCTCTGACTCCTTCTTAGTCATGAATGACCACTGGATGGAAAGCTTGTCCCGGGAAGACAGAGTACTGGTGTAGGTGCAGATGAGAGTGACATCAGATCCAGCAGTCACGTTCACGACGCTGTCTGGGATGGTTACTTGCACCATACTAACTTGACCTGAAACGATAACCATCAAAAAGTTAATAACACACAATATTCAGATGACACTTTTTCACTACAAAGAAATTTCAGTGACATCTTATTTGAGGAATCCAAGATGAAGAGGAAAAGGTAGAATGAACTATACCAGAGGGCCTCCCTGGTGGCGCAGTGGGTTAAGCAACGCACTATGAAGCAAACCACAGTCACTGCAGCACGAGTTCGATCCCTGCTGCTGGCCGGGGAGGGGACCCACATGGAGCAGCAGACCTCTCCTGCTGTGCCCGCTGCTCCCCTCAGCAGTGTACTTCCATTGATCTGCCTGTTCTGCTCCCAGCTCTCTGTGGTGAATCCTCTCACCCTCCCCCCACACCTCTGGCCTGTACCCCAGTGCTTGTATGCATAAATAAATAAATCTTTAAAAAAAAAAAAAAGAATGAACTATACCAGAAAGTTAAGCAAGCAATTGGGATGACGGTGTGAGAGTTTCAAAGAAATTACAATGTGAAGATACTCAAATCCTGTGTGACAGTGACATAAGAATGCTGAAGTGGAAATTACTTCTATACATAGATGGCATTTCACACAGGCATTTAAAATTGTTCAGGGGGGCCTCCCTGGTGGCTCAGGGGGTTAAGCAATGCACTATGAAGCAAACTGCAGCGACTGCAGCACGAGTTCGATCCCTGCCACCGGCCATGGAGGGGACCCACATGGCACAGCAGACCTCTCCTGCCTTGCCCACTGCTCCCCTCAGCAGTGTGTCTCTCTGTCCATCTGCCTGTTCTGCTCCCAGCTCTGTCTCTGGTGAATCCTCTCACCTCCCTGGACTCTGGCCTGTGCCCCAGCTCTGGTATGCATAAATAAATAAAATCTTTAAAAAAATTGTTCAGGGACCCAAAAATGTACATGAACATAGAGTATAACCAACCCAGTTTACCTAAGACCCAAGGGGTTTTTTGGATGTGGAACTTTCAGTTCTAAAACTGGATAAGTCTCAGGCAAGCCATACTGGTTTTACTAGCACTTTTGTTGTCAAACCACGAAAGCCCAAGTCAAGCCAGAATGAGTTGGTCACCACTGCAGGGGTGAAGAAGGGGCCTACATGATCAAAATTATTGTAATTATTCATAATAATATTAAATGTCATTTTCCTTTTTCACTCTCATTCTCATGATGGGAGGACTACAACTGCAGTGTTCAATGGAGTGTTCAGAAGCTTTATGACAGGTAATGTTATTGCTCTGGACGCTTCATGGACTGTGAGCTTGCGTGTTTTTGTGCCTAATTTTTTTTTTAGTTTTAGTGTCTAATATGGTATATATTCATAGAAATAATCCACAAAGTAAAAACTCTTTGGAGCCCTCAAATTTTAACAAAAATCTTTATTTAGATAAAAAGTGATACATATGCATTCTTAAGAAATAAGACAGGGCCTCCCTGGTGGCGCAGTGGGTTAAGCAACACACTATGAAGCAAACCGCAGCCACTGCAGCACGAGTTCTATCCCTGCTGCCGGCCAGGGCGGGGACCCACATGGTGCAGCAGACCTCTCCTGCTGTGCCCGCTGCTCCCCTCAGCAGTGTACTTCCGTTGATCTGCCT
>JAGFMF010011954.1:324411-345297 GCA_019455555.1 Galemys pyrenaicus
CTCCCCGCTCTGTCTGTGGTGAATCCTCTCACCCCCCCACACCTCTGGCCTGTACCCCAGTGCTTGTATGCATAAATAAATAAATCTTTAAAAAAAATGTCCCAGGGTATAATTTCTAAGTCAGACAATAGTAACATATTTATTTTTATTTTAAATATGTACCAATAAACATTCCCATCAATAATATGAGTGATTCAGTCTCTCTGCATCTTTGCCAGCATTTGATGTTGTCATTAACTTCTTTTTTGCTTTTAGCTTTTACAAATTAATTTGTAAGTCACTTACATAACTATATAATTTTGGGGGTAAAACTTCACACCTCTACAGGTGCACATGTTTCACTTACCCTCCACCAAAACTCCACTGCAAGGGTTCTGTCCACTTCTCCCTCTCACCCCTACTCCCTCTGGCAACCAGTGTAGTTTTCACAAAGTTGAAGAATTATTTTTGTTGTGCTTTATCAGTTTTCTTTAGTTACTCATATGTCACAAATGAATGATATGTCTACATTAGCCACTCTAATATGTGTGTAGTAATATATTATTATGATTTTAATTTGCAATTCCATAGTGACTAGTGATACTAAGCAACTTTTCATGAGAGCATTTGTATATCTTCTTCAGTAAAATGTTTGTTCATGTATTTGCCTATTTTTCTAGTTGGAATGTTCAACATTCTTATTGTTGAATTTTGAGTTTTCTGTAAAATCTGGGCATCAATATTTCAGTGAGTAGACATTTTTTTTCCCTGCCAGTAAACCTTCCAGTACTTTTTTGAATAAAACCATTAAGTTGGACATCCCTGACATGTTCCCAGTATCAGCATTTAGTATGTCCCCATTAAGCACCATGTTAACTGAAGATTATTTGTAGATGTTATTTGTCAAATTGAAGTATTCTCCTCTATCATGGATTGAATTCTGTGTTCATGGAAAGATATGTCCAAGTGCTAACCCCTGGTAACTTTGAATATCAAACACAGTCTTCATAATGTGACTAAGTTGAGGATATTGAGATGAGATCATCTGATATTTAGGGTACATCCTAAATCCAATAACTTCTGTCCTTATAAGAAAACAGAGAGGGTGATATGACACTGAATATGCAGAAGGAAAAGCCAAGCGAAGACAGGAGCATAGATTGGAATGATACCTCTACAAGCCAAGAACCACTAAGAATTGTTAGCAGCCTGCTAGAAGAAAGGCATGGCACAGATTCTCTTTTGGGGCCACCAGAAAGAACCACTCTTACTAACTCTGATTTTGGACTCCTGGCCTTAAGAACTGTGAGCAAATGAATATTTCATTTTAAGGTCTTGCACACCTGAAATCAAACCCACTTGATCATGATGTGGAATTCATTTTATACATTACACAATTAAATTTGCTACTGTTTTGTTGAGCATTTTTGTATTTAAGTTTATGAGAAATATTGGTCTACAGTTTTTTATTTTTATACCATCTTTGTGTGCTTTTGATATGAGGGTGTACTAACCTCATAAACTGAGTTGGAAGTGTTCTCTCTTCCATTTTTAGAAGAGATTGTGTACAATTAGTATTAATTATTTTTTTAATATTTGGAAGTTATTTCTAGTGAAAGTATCTGGGCTTAGAGGTTTCTTTTCCAAGATATTTTAATACTATGAATTAAATTTCTTTAGTAGTTATAGAGATGGTCAGGTGATTCATTTTGTATTGAGTTTAGAAGTTTGTTGTTTTTGAAGAATTGATCCCTTTCTTCTATGTTATCAAATATATTAATGAAAATTTGTTGCTAGTGGTCTCTTATAATATTTTTAATGACTAGAGGATCTCTAGTGACATCCCATATTTTATTTTTGATATTATTTGTGTTTGATCATCTTTATTTTTACCTGTCTTGTTAAAAGTTTGTCAATTTTATTTAGTGATTTTTAAAAATAATGAACCATATTTTAAATTTAATTTTCTCAATAGTTTTACTATTTCAATTTCATTGATTCCAAGTCTTTAATGTTTCCTTCCTCTGCTTATTTTGAGTTTATTCTGTTCTTCTTTTTCTAATTCTTTGATAGAGAAACTTCAATTACTGACTTCAGATTTTTCTTCATTTCAAATATGAACATTTAACCCTATAATTTTCTAAACACTGTTCCAGCTACATAGTACTTATTTTTGTAATATTATATTTTCACATTCAGTCAATTAATTGTTTAATTTCTTTGATATTCCCTTTTTGACCCATAGATTATTTATAAGTTTTATAAGTTACAAGTGTTAAAAGCTTACTTATTATTTTTCTGTTCTTGATTTCTGCTTTGATTTCATTGTGCTCTGTATAATTCCAGATTTTCTACATCTGTTGAGGTCTGTTTTATCACCAAGCACGTGGTCTAGCTTGGTAAATGTTCTTGGGTTCTTGGGGGGAAAAGTGTATTCTGTTTGTTGGGTGCATGTTCCATACATAGAGATATCCACCATCAAGGTGAACTGTGAACACAAGAAATGTGCAGCCCCTGTGCCACTGTTTGAAGCCAGCGAACCCCTTCTGGAACTAAGTAGAGAAAGGGAGGGCTCCACAAACAAAGGTGAGCAGGAATGTGTGAGCCCGAGGAAGGCTGCTGGAGGCCCTGTGCTCCCCTTTTGGAACTCAATGGAGAGAGGAGGACTCTGTTATAAAGGTATATTGTGGGTCCCAGGAAAGTTTGGGTCTGCCCGTGGGGCTGTTGGAAGCTAGGGACCCCACGATCTCCTTCTGGAACTGAGTAAATAAGAGGCAGGGCTCCACAAATAAAGGTTAAGATGGGCATGTAAGGGAAGGGACCGGCAGCATACAGAGACTTGGGGATCTACAGGGAGAGCACTCATCAACATATCCACAGCACCACTACCCTTGTGAAGTCTGGCGTAACAGTGCCAGAGTCAGTTTGGTCATCAGTTCTAATGTCCCAGAACGAACACCCAAAGAAAGTCCTGCCAGTACCAGTGGCACAGTGGTATAACACATAGAACAAATTAGAAAACAAACAACAAGGAGAAAGAAAAATACAAATAACCAAGCAAACCTTCAGGAGAAGGACACACCACAAAAAGAAAACCATCCACCAGAACTCAACAACAATGACATGGAAGAACTTCTTTCTCTGCCAGATAGAGATTTTTAAATTGTCATGATTAAAAAATACAAAGAAGACAACAAAAAAGAACGATATGAGAAATCTAATTAATGAACTGAATAATGAAATTGAGTCCTTAAAGAAGGAAATGTAGGGGATTAGAAGATTTATGGAGGAGCTAAAGAACTCCTGGAAAAGCAACAAAAACAGAATTGATGAAATGGAAGAACAAATTGAAGCTTTGAAGTACTCTCGAAGATACAAATATAAGAAGAACCAAAAAAAGAAAAGGAAAGAGAAGTACAAAGGAAAAAGAATGAAGAAATAATTCAAGAACTGTCTGGCATCATGAAGAAAGGAAATATAAGAGTTATAGGAGTCCCAAAAGATGAGGAGAGAGACAAAGGAACTAAAAATTGTTCAAGGAGAAAATCAAAGAGAACTTCTCAAGCATGAAGAAGGAGATGAAAATAGACATACAGGAGACTAGAAGTACACCAAATTACCACAATTAAAGGAAAACTACAGCGAGACACATAATAGTAAGTCTTCCAAGAGTCCAAGACAAGGAAAAATTAATGACGCTGACATGGGAAAGAAACAGATAACCTATAAAGGAAAACCAATCAAGCTGACACTAGAATTCTCTGAAGAAACACTACGGAGAAGAAGAGAATCTAGTGACATATTCAACAAACTCCAAGTCAATAAATGCCAAACAAGAATACTTTATCCCACAAAGCTCTCCTTCCTGTATGAAAGAAAAATAAGAACCTTCTCAGACAAACAGAATCTCCAGAAATTCATTATGAGTAAACCAACCCCCACCCCCAAAAATACTATAAAAGTCCTAAAGCCAAAACTAACAGAGGAATGAATAAGAAGAACAGAATAAAGCAAGGAATAAAATCACCAAAAACACCCCAAACAAAATGGCAAAAACAGATGCCAACATATCAATATCAACCCTAAATATTAATGGACTAAACTCATCAATAAAAATACACAGAGTATCAAGCTGGATTAAAAAACAAAATCCAACCTTCTTCTGTCTCCAAGAAACACATTTAACTACAAAAGATAAACACAGATTTAAAGTAAAAGTTTGGAGAACAATCCTACAAGCAAATTGGACCAGAAAAGAAGGCAGGAACAGCTACACTTATATCAGATGAAATAGACTTCAAGTAAAAAAGGTAAAAAGAGACATAGATGGACACTATAATATGATTAAGGGGGAAATATGTCAGGAAGATATAACACTCATCAACATATACTCACCAAATGAAGGAGCACCAAAATATATCAGGCAATTATTATCAGTTCTGAAAATAGATATTAGAGAAAATACATACATAGTAAGAGACTTCAACACTCCACTCTCACCGATGAGCAGATTAATAAAACAAAAAATAAACAAGGACACTAGAGCCTTAAATAAAGACTTAGACCTCATGGGTTTAACAGATATCTATAGGATACTACACCCAAAAAATCCAAGTACACAATTTTCTCAAGTGCACAAGAATCATCTCCATAATCAGTCATATATAGGGCCACAGACAAGCATCAGCAGATACACTAAGATCAAAATCATACCAACTATCTTCTAAATAATACAAATATCAAACTAGAAATAAACTATGAAAAGAAAAGAAGGAATCCTCCCACTTCATGGAGATTGAAACTCATACTAGTGGAAGACCAATGAATTAAAAATGAGATCAAAGAAAAAAAATTTAAAAATACTTGAGTCATACGACAATGAGAACACAACTTTCCAGAATTGTATGGAACACAGCAAAGGCAGTAGTAACAAGAGGAAAGTATATAGCAACACAGGCTCACATCAAGAAACAAGAAAGAACTCAACCTAACTTCCGTCTCAAAGAACAAGAAAAACACAACCAAAAATACCCAAAAACTAGTAGAAAAAAGGGAAATAATAAAAATCAAAGCAGAAATAAACAAAATAGAAATTAAAAAATCCAGATCAGCAAAACAAAAGTTGGTTCTTTGAAAAAACAAACAAAATATACAAACCTCTAGCCAAGCTCATGAAGAGAAAATGGGTAAAAGCACAAATATATAAGATTATAAACAAAAGAGGAAAAATTACAAGACTCAGTAGAAATCACAAGATTAATCAGAGATTACTATGAACATTCATATGCAATAAATTCAACAATCTAGAAGAGATGGACAAATTCCTAGAACAATATAATCAGCCAAAGCTAGATAAAGAAGAGATAGATAGAACACCTAAACAGACCAGTTACAAGCAGTGAAATTGAAAAGGTAATCAAAACCCTCCCCAGAAACAAAAGCCCAGGACCAAACAACTTCACCAATGAATTCTACCAAATGTTCAGAAATGAGCTAGTTTCTGTCCTACACAAACACTTTCAAAACACTGAGAAGGAAGGAATACTACTAAATACGGTCTATGAAGCTAAAATTGCACTATACCAAAACCAAACAAAGACAACACGAAAATAGAAAATTACAGGCCAATCTCCCTAATGAAGACTGATGTAAAAATCCTCAATAAAATTCTGGCCAACAGAATCCAGCAATGCACCAAAAGGATAATATACCATGACCAAGTGGGATTTATTCCAGGGGCACAAGGATGGTTCAACATCAGAAAATCAATTAATGTAATCCAACACATTGACAAAAAGAAAAATAAAAACCATATGATCATACCAATAGATGCTGAGAAAGCATCTGACGAAGTTCAACATCTGTTTATGATGAAGGCCCTTGAAATTCTCAGGATAGAAGGAACATACCTTAACATGATAAAAGCCATATATGACAAATGCACAGTCAATATTATTCTCAGTGGTGAAAAGCTGAAAAATTTTCCTTAAAATCAGGAACAAGACAAGGATGTCCACTAAGCACTACTTTTCAATATAATACTGGAAGTTCAACCCATAGTAATAAGACAAGAGAATGATATACAAGGAATCTAAATAGGGAAAGAAAAAAAAACAATTATAACTATTTTCAGACAGTATAATAAAATAGAGAACCCTAAAAACGCCACAGAAAAACTAATTAAAATAATAAACCAGCTTAGTAAAGTAGCAGGATACAAAATCAATACACAAAAATCAGTAGCCTTCCAAAATGCAAACAATCAGTCTGAAGAAGAAATTAGGAAAACCATCTCATTTACAATTGAAAAAAAAATGTCAAATACCTGGGAATAAACTTAACCTAGGAGGTGAGTGACCTATACAAAGAAAATTATAGCATATTGTTAAATGAGATAGAGAAGACCCAAAGAAATGGAAAGACATCCTCTACTCATGGAATGGAATAACTGATATTATTAAAATGGCCATCCTACCAAAAGCAACTTACAGATTCAACACAATCCCCATAAAAACCTCAATGACATTCTTCAAAGAAATAGAACAAATATTGATGAAATTCATATGGAGCCACAAAAAAACCTCAAATAGTCAAAGCATCCCTGACTGAAATGAAAGAGAATGGAGGTATAACACTCCTAGACTTCAAATGATACTACAAAGCAAAAATAATTTAAACAGTATGGTACTGGAACAAAAAAAGGCACACAGACCAATGGAACCAAAAGGAAAGCCAAGAAATAAAGCCACATTTACATAGACAACTAATCTTTGACAAAGTAGCAAAGAATATGCAATAGGACAAGGACAGTTTGTTCAATAAATGGTGCTGGGAAAACTGGACCACCACATGCAAAAGAATGAAACTAGACCACAACCTCACACCATGCTCAAAAATCAACTCAAAACAAATAAAAGAATTGAACATAAAACCTGAAACCATAAAATATGTAGAAGAAAATATAGGCAAAACACTACATGACATACATCTCAGTAACATCTTTAAAGACTTATCTCCCAAAGCAAAGAAAGTAAAGGAAAGGATAAATAGCTAGGATTACATCAGTAAAAGCTTTTGTATAGCAAAAGAGACATTAACCAAAACAAAGAGACCCCCTACTGAGTGGGAGAACAATTTTACACTAGGTACAACTGATAAGGGACTGATCACAAAGATAAACAAAGAACCCACAAGACTCAATAAAGCAAACAATCCAGTCAAAAAATGGGCAGAAGAACTTAAGACACTTCTCCAAAGCGGAAATGCAAATGGCCAACAGGTATATGGAAAAATGTTCAAAATCACTTATAATTAGGAATATGCTAATGAAAACCACAATGAGATACCACCTTACACCAGTGAGAATGGCACATATTTAAAAAACTAGCAACAACAACGGTTGACGAGGATGTGGGAAAAAAGGAACTCTCCTACACTGCTGGTGGGAATACAAACTGGTCCAACCACTATGGAAAGTTCCTCAAACAACTAAAAATGGAGCTTCCATATGACCCACTCCTAAGAAAATACCCAAAGGACAAAAACAAACAAACAATTCAATAGTATACCTTCACCCCCATGTTTATTGCAGCATTATTTATAATAACTAAGATTTAGAAACAATACAAAAGCCCCAAAATAGAAGACTGGATCAAGAAAATGTGGCATATATACAAAATGGAATACTATTCAGCAATCAAAAAGACAAACTAATGCCATTTGCAGCAACCTGATGGATCTAGGAGGGATTATGCTCAGTGAAATAAATTAGAAGGAAAAAGAAAACTACTGGATGTTTTCACCTATAGGAGGAATATAGGGGAACCAAGTAAGGTATCAGGGGAAATAATAACAATAAGAAACAAAACAAAATTAACGGGCAACTATAAATCAGAGGCATTCTGCAGTGGAGGGCAATGGAGAGCCATCAAAACAAGAGCGGGAAG
The DNA here is from genome assembly GCA_019455555.1 of Galemys pyrenaicus. Classification (NCBI taxonomy): domain Eukaryota; kingdom Metazoa; phylum Chordata; class Mammalia; order Eulipotyphla; family Talpidae; genus Galemys; species Galemys pyrenaicus. The sequence continues at coordinate 332,337 of JAGFMF010011954.1, forward strand.
AACACAAGGGACTAGAGTGATGTTGTACAAGTGAATTGATGGTGGGAATTCTATGGGGACTACACCTGAAAGAAGAAAGTAAACATTATACAAAAATGAAGAATGATGTGAAATACATATAAATAATTTTTTATAAAAACAGAGAGATATAATTTAAAGTACTATGAATATTCACCTATAGAGACTTATTCAGGATAACAAAATAAATGTTTTTTAAAGATTTATTTATTTATGCATACAACAGCTGAGGTTCAGGCCAGAGGTGTTGGGGGGGTGAGAGGATTCACCACACACAGAGTGGGGAACAGAACAGGCAGATTGACTGGAATACACTGCTGAGGGTATCAGCGGACAGGGCAGAAGAAGTCTGCCACACCACGTGGGTCACCTCCCTGGCAGGGAGCAGGGATTGAACTCCTGCTGCAGTGGCTGCGTTTTGCTTCACAGTGCATTGCTTAACCCATTGCGCCACCAGGGTGGCCCCCTCACAGAACAAATGTTAACAGATCTAAAAGAATATAAATAATATACTGTCTGTTCTCAGACCACAATGGAATTAAACTAGAAATCAAATACAGAAAGATTACAGGAAAACCCCAAAATACATGGGGATTAAACAGTATAATTCTAAATAACACATTTCACAAAAGAAATCACAAGAGAAATTTCGAAATATTTTGAATTAAATGAAAATGAAAACACAATATCATTCATAGTAGCATCAAAAAAAGAAATATTTAGGCATAAATCTAGCAGAATCTGTGCAAGATCTTCTGTATGAAGAAAATGAGAAAACTCTGACTTAAGAAATTAAAGAACTATATAATGGAGAAATATTTTATGTTCATGAATAGAAAGACTAAATGTTGTCAAGATGACAGTTCTTCCCAACTTAATCTATAGATTCAGTGAAATCCCAATCAAAATCCCAGCATGTTATTTTGTGTGTATTGAGGAACTTACTCTAAAATTTATACAGAGATGAGAAACCCAGAGTAGGCACCACAGTATTAAAGAAAAACAACAAAGTTGGAGGAATAACACTACCAGAAATAGACCTATATAATAGAGTCAAATGACTTTTGACAAAGGAGTAAATACAATACAATAGATCAATGATAATCTTTTCAATAATTATTGCAGGAACAACTGGATGTCCATGGGCTGAAAAATAAATAAATAAAAAGAATCTGGACAAAAATCTTACACATTGCCCAAAAATTATCTCAAAAATGGATCACAGATCTAAATGCAAAAAACAAAACTATAAAATTCATAGAAAATAATAAGAGAAAAATCTAGATATCCTTGAGTTCAGTGAAGATTTTCAATATTTTCATGATCTACGAAAATTGATAAAATTCGTTAAAATAAAAATTTTTGCTTTGCAAAAGATACCATCAAGAGAATGAGAAGACCAGTCACAGATTAGGAGAAAATACTTGCAAAAGATACATCTGAAAAAGGACCGTAATCCAAAATACACAGAAAACACGAAAAACTCAGCAACAAGAAAACAATCAACCTGATCTTAAAATAAGGAAAAGAAAGCTGAACAGATATCTCAATAATGAAGACATACAGATGGCAATTAAGCACATGGGAAGTTGCTCAGCATCATATGTTATTAAGAATTTAAAATTAGGGCCTCCTTGTTGGTGCAAGTGGTTAAGTTGCAGCACTATGAAGCTATCAATATCTACTGTAGCATGAGTTCGATCCCCAGTCAGGGAGATGACCCACATGCTGCAGCAGACCTCTTCTGTCCTGCCTGCTGCTCCTCTCAGCACTGTGTTTCAATAGATCTGCCTGTTCTGATCCCCACTCTGTCCCTGGTGACTCCTCTCATGCCCCCACACTTTTGACCTGTACCCCAGTTCTTGAATACATAAATGAATATTTTTTAAAAAATGTTTAAAAATAAAGAAATTGAAAATTAAAGCAGTAAATTACCACTGCACACCTATTACCATGGCCAAAATCTGAAAGACTGACAACACCAAATGCTGCAGATTACATGATGCAATTAGAACACATTAATTGCTAGTAAGAAAACAAAATAGTATAGCTCCTGTGGAAGAGGTTCGTGGTTCCTGAAATGTGCTCTTACCATGCTGTCTAGCAGTATGCTCCCTGATATTTACTCAAAGAAGTTCAACACTTATCTCCACACAAAAACCTGCATATGAATGGTTACATGCATATAAATGCTTTATTTATAATTGCCAAAACTAAGAACTAACCAAGATGTTTCCCTGTAGGTGTGTGGATCAATAAATTGTCATACATCAGACAATTATTATTCAGTGCTATCAAGAAATGAGCTATCAAGTCCTGCAAAGAAATGGAGGACTCTTAAATGCATATTACTACATGAAAGAAGCCAATCTGGAAAGGCTATATACTGCATGATTCCAAATCTGACATTTGGGAAAAGGCAAAACTATGCAAACAGTAAAAAGATTTCCAGGGCTAGGGTAGTAAAAGGGATGAATTGGTGAAGTACAGAGATTTTTTTTTTAGGTCAGTAAGAATACTCTATATGATTATATAAGGCGTGATACATGACGTTATACATTTGTCCAAATCCACAGGCATTTTATCTATTATGTTAGGAAACTCCTATTTCAAAATTTTATTTTAGTATAGTCTTTTTTAATCTTATGTTTTATTTATGTTGCACATACACATCTTGACCTACTTTGGTTCTAATGGCAGTTTAATTTTCAGTCTTTGCAGTGTAATTTTGTTCTGTTTCATTAATCTGATGTTTCTGTTTGTACCTGAACATGTTGCTTGAATGCTTTCTCCTTCCACCCACTATTGGTGGGGTTTCTGATGATTACCTCTTGCCAGAGGCATGGACTCACCTGATGTCAGAGGGTCTCCCATCTGATCTGTGGGAAGATTGAGCCTCCCTAGACTGCCCTGTGTTTCCAGGTTAGGATCAGGAAATGCCAAGACTATAACCCCCTCCTCTATGGGGTGAAGAGACATAAGACACCTTACCTCTGTGATCCCCCTAAGATCCCAAACTAGCTTTCTTCTTATCACCTTTCAGAGTTCTCCACTGGTTGTCTCTTGAATTATTTGTACTTGTGCTTAACAGGAAGAAGCAAGGAGAACCAGGTCTGCATCATTTTGACCAGACCAAATATCTCCTGCAAGTTTAAGATATTGCCCACAATGTTTGAGAATTTCTGGCCTCATAAAACGGTGAATACAATTTGGAGAGCACCAGAGTTTCTTACCCAAAAATCCAGTTTAGCACCATACTTTTAATTCTCAGGATTATACAATCATTTCCAACGGGCTAGTAGGTAATAATATCTAGGTTCACACTATAGAGGCATTTGCTTATCTGATTATTTATTATCCATTTTAAAATTCAAGAGTCTAGAGGGTCTCCAGGATGGGACATATGATAGTTGGATAGGTTATTAGCAACAAAGGTCAAGTTTAGTAGATTTTTTTATGCTGCAGTGGGGCTATAATAAGAGTCCTAGATGCCTTCAGGGTTGCAGAAAAGGGGTAGGGGACGAGAATACAGAGATCATGGGAAGATCAGAGGAAATAACAGAGAAGGACAAATTCCTGGCCTCCTTCCCAATTTTCCATACCCAAAGACTTTATTTATGTATTTATGTATTTATTTTACTTAATGACCGCAGTCAGGCTAAGGGAACTGACAAACATTTTGAATAAATTAAAGGGAAAAAAACATTGTACTGATTAGCCCTGTTTTCCTGGATTCAACAGCATGTTTTCTGTCACATCCAGGCCACCTGGTCCAAGTGCTTCTCTGCCAAAACTTGGCTGTTTACATAGCAACTAATGTCTTGATGAATTAAGAGAAATGCTTTAGGGTAGACAGCAATGCAGCACCTTCTAAGTCCTTGCAGTTTCTCTATTCCCAATGCTCTCTTCCCCGTGCCTTGCTGGTCCCCATAATGAATTCTCCAAAAATGCAATCGTTCTTTAGAAATCAGCTACTCTTTCCAACAGAAACTGTAATAGGGTTGCGCTTGCTTTTTAGTCTTAGACTGGTTAAAACAGATGTGGGTAAAAAACCCGTAAAAAAGTTAACGATAACAATTTTCATCTTAATTTTAATTTTACTCTTTTCCTCCCAAATTTATCTAACTCTTTCTAACCCTTTTCTATGGGTCACTACTAAAAAATCCTTTAAACGTGTGGCAGGCTTTTGGGCCTTGCTTTAAGCCAATCCTATTTAGCTAAACGTTTACCCTCAAAAAAATAAGTAACTTTAAATACTTAACTTAGTAACTATGTTCTTTGTCCTTTCTGTATTGTACCCTAATTATATTAAAGTTCCTTTCCATTAAAAGTTTTATGTGTTTGTCTTAATGCAACAAATAGCAAAACCCATTCAAAAAAGCAGGTTTGGAGGTTCTGGGGTGCTCCTCTCCCTGCCCTGTAACAAAACTTCATTGGAGAAAGCTACGTGACTCTGTCCCATGCTCAAAAGCCCATGTCATTTTTCCTGGAAGTTTGGCCCATCTCTGGCTATGCCTAAACAATGACTTCCAAATGTCTTGAATGTGTCCAAAATAGAAAGATCAAATGGGAATTTGGTGATTATTAAAATTTCAAGTAGCTTTCCCCTAAAAACAGAGATTTTGAAGGTATTATTTGGCCATCATTTTGTCCTCCAGTTTGTTAGGAATATGTACTATGCACTTCCAATATGTATTATGGGATTGGCCAATTATGATCAGGTAAGGCAAATAAATAAACATAAAAAACCACTAAAGGCACCACTTGGCAAAAGTGTTTAAAGGCAAATATAATCACAGTTCTCACACAAAGCAAGAGGCTATGGAGCTTTTCAACAAATATCTGTTGAGCACCTATTTTGTACCACTGGGGAAACATTAATAAGTCAATCTCTGCTTGTTATGTCAATGCAGCAGGAAACCATTTATAGCACAGACCAGAATGAAAGCAAATAAAAAGTCAAGGACTTGGAAAGTATAAATCTGATGTTAACATTTTCAACATTTTAAAATAGAAGGCAAATAAATAAGTCATTTGTGATCTGTAAAAAAAGACAGTATCATTGTGCAATAAAGTTGTTGATCTGCATATCTACTTCGAGATGACATGGTTTTAAGAATATTATGTATTTTTCTATACATAGTAAACAATGGGTGAGGCAGTAAGTCCAGACCAGAATCTAGATATTTGTCTAGATTCCCAATATTTAGTACCATAATCAATCCTTAACGTGAAAAAAAAGAAACTGAATGTTTAATTTTATTTAATTTTAATTAATTTAAATTTGGAATGCCACATGTAGCTAGTGAACAGTGAAAATTTAGTCTTAAGCTGAAGGTGATTCTGTGTCAGGGGAAAAGTTCCCCTTTTTGAATTAGTTTATTCTAAATATAGAAATTATTTATGGGAATAGTGAAATAAAAATACAGCAATAAAACTGAATACATATGAAAATAAAGATTAGTACCTGATTTAAAGAAAATGCTGCATTGGAACTTCACTGACTAACCTCGCTGAATTTAAAATAAAGGCAATCAAAAATACATATATGGTTGGAAAATGTGTGACTGATTTAAAAGTTAGTGCTTATTATTAAAGGAAAATAACCCAAGGTATATACAGTTAACACTAAAAAAAATTCAGATGCCTGTGTATTGTTCTTTATTTAATACCTGTAATGTGGCAGGTACTTTGCTTATAGGGAGATTATGATTCTTCTAATATACCTCAACAAAATTACCCCATACATAGCTGTATTTAACCTGATGCATTTGAAATGATTACATTTTCTGTAACTTTATGTTTAATTGCTTCATTTTGAAGTAGGAAATAAACAACGATCACTCAGTTTTTGGATTTGACTGCAAAACCAAAGTGCAAATATATTACCATTTTAAAACACATAACACATGCCTCCAGAAAATGAAAACATTAGTGTATTTCCAGCATATATTCCAATATATATTCCAAGTACCCAAAATGTTGTGCATGTACATTTTACAGAAGACATTTGGAGTTAAAATTATTTTTCTTGAAATGGAAATTTAACCTAAAATTCCTGAGAAGTCATTGGGAAGATTTTGATGAAAATCTATTTTACATTATTATACAGAAAATTGATTTTAAATATGTTTATGAACATCATTTCTATGTTTCAGCTTGGCAATTCATTCTTTTATCTTTCCAACCTTATTGAGGTACAGTTAACTTATAACATTGCATAAATTTAATGTGTACAATGTGTTGATACACTTTTATCATACAGAATGATTATCAGAGTAGCATTAACTAGCATGTATGTCACATCACCTTATTACTATTGTTTTTTGTGATGAGAATATTTAGGATCTACTCTTAGCAATTTTCAGACATATATAACAGAGTATTAACTATAATCACCACGCTGAACTTCAGATCCCAGAACTTATTCATCTTAAAAATGAAAGTTTGTACACTTTACAAGCATCTCCCTCCTCTCGCTCTCCTCTCAGCCTGCAATGGCCATTGAAGTCATGTTAGTTATAGTAAAAACCATTCTTGCAATTGTTTCAAAACTGATGTTTAATATCATGAAAGGTCTCACACAGGGCAGTGTATGATAAATACAGGCATGGTTTAGGAGTGCAGAAGGCCCACGGCAACCCAATTAGCTAATTATGAGAAGCTCTCTTAGAAGGAACAAAGACTTTCACTGGCTATAAGTTATAATATAAAATAAATATTTCTGGGGGAAAGGGAAACTTTTAACACGTGCTCTCACAAGGATAGAAACTGAAAAAGGCGGCTTTTTCCAGCTCTAAGTCCCAGTTAGATTACTGAATAAATATGGTATTACCTTCAGATGATTTCTGACTCCAGGGAACATGTACATTAAAACATTAGTAATGAATGTTTAGAAAAGTGTTACTGGAAAGCATATAACTTTGAAAAGTAACGTTTTTCTGATTATAAAAATAATATATTGCTCTTTGTAGAAACCCCAGAAATTACAAAAAAGTTGTGGAATAAAATAAAAATCCTGTATAACTCCATCATCCAGAAGTAATCATGAGCACTTAGGCATATAAATTTCAAGCAATTTATTCTGGGCATGCATGCAGATCCTGCTTTTTTCTTCATAATTTATCTTGAGCATTTTCTTGTGTCATCAGATACACTCAGTAAACTTCATTCTAATGTTTGCCTTCTATTACCAATGGCTTTAAAATAGCATTTAATATATCATTTAAATAAATTTAAAATATCACTATGGATAAACAATATTATTGTATCTACCGTGGACCTAACTTATCATTAGGACAGATTCAAAAAGTGTCTGGTATCTATAAAAACTAGCCATGGGGTTTTTCTGAATTAATTAGTAGTTTCTCCCAGGTCTAACCCATATCAGGATTTTGATTCTAGAAATGATTTTGTTCTACTCAAATCTCTAAAAGCATCCATGTTGAGCACAATGATAAATCAGTCACAAATTTTCCAAAATACAGGAAATGGGCAATTCCTGAAGAAATGTTAGCAAGCAAATCTCACCAGCTCGCCCTCCTCTACCCCTCCAAACAGGCTCTGCCTGCTGTGGCAAAGCAAATGGATCAAGGTGAGCTTAAAGGAAATTAAAACCGAGGCAAAAGCAGTATCCTTAGTATAATCAGCTTCCAAGTAAATCCATCTATGCACCTTCGAACTAAAGACAGAAAGAAATAACAATTTTTCTGAGAAAAACTTGAATTCAAAAGCCACATAAAGTGATTTGCTTTGCAACCAGCCCCTCAAAATACCAGCATACTTCATATTTACTAAACAAGAGTTGTAGAAATTGTTTTATTCAGCCTAGTAATCACAAGTCCTTTGAAGTATAGGAAGGACCTATTCTATGTAAATTTTGTGATTTCAATTTAAAAAGGAACACCATTCCCAATTATCATTGGTGCTTCTGAGCTCCTTTCCTTACCTGCAAGGCAGTTTAGAATCAGAAAGACCTTCCAAAATACAAACACCATCATGTTGAGGTTCGCTGAGCGCAGCCAGGAGCCAGTAGCTTGCTTGGGCTAAGCTGAGTCTCAGACTGGCTTCTTCTATCACACTAAGGTTTGCCAGGCTTATCAGCTGGCATCACCAAGCAAACAAGCCTTTTCGAGCTTACTTATTGGGTAGAAACCTTTCTCAGCAGATTTGTGTTTCTTTGAAACACTTTCATGGGGCGTGTTTCCTAGATATATTTGCTACTGTGTTAATAATAAACCCACATATTTAAATTCTTTGGGCTCTTTGTACATGGATTCTCTAAGTTTTATTGTTTAAAACCAATCTTATTTAAAAATTATACTGCGGGGAGATATAGTTGGAATGTAGCCTATGAAAATAAAAGCTGACAAGGTTAATTAATTTCAAATATTTTCATCAAAGTATTAGAGAATTGATTCACCAACCTTTTACCAATTAGGTTAGTAAATTGGTGCTGTAAGATTTTCTCAGGAGATTTGAGTTCACAGGAAGGGCACAAGGATTATTAAGCAAAAAAAGGATTCATTTCTAGGTGAGCAAATTCCAGGCAAGTCACACTTTTCTCAAGCACTGGCAATTCTCATTGCCCTCCCACAAAACTATCAGTAGAATGAATTCCGGGCTTATTCTTCTGGGTTAGAAACCTTATAGCATTTATTCGTTAAACTAATTTTGCAAAGCTAGGTGAGTGAACAAATGCTTTAAGACTTCCATTTGATGAATCTGAATTCATCTACTATAGAGTTTCATTGGAAAGGGAGTTGACTGAAAGAGAATAGCAGTCTGCGCAGGTAGGAAGCATTATGTGAATGTGAACTTGTAACGTAACACTCAAATGTGAAGTTTAAGTTACCCCATAAGGGCTTCCTTCTCCTCTGACTCTTCTCATGGGCTCTCTTAAGTCCTGTTGTTTCCATCTCTACAATTATTCTGAGATTTGTCTCCTCTCCAGTCTGCTGCTTGGGTACTTGGTCCAGGTATTCAGCTTCTCACCCCTACTCTACTGTAGCAGCTTCTCCCTGACTTCTTTCTCCTTCATCCTGTGTGCTAACCACTTGTAAATGCTGCAACCCAATCAATCATCTTCACTAACACCATTATGGGCACTTTCACCAAGTCCAAAGTACTTAATGTGAGCTCCCAGTCTTTTGAGATATGTTCCTTGCCTCCTCTGAAGCTTAGTCGGGTTAAATCAGTCACCTGAAAAATTCTGTCAAGATTTATTGCCTCAAAATGTTCACTCACATGAAATATATGCAAGTTTCAGTCATAACTTTAAGAACTATTTGAACCCATCTCACCTTAGCCAAGCTAATTTCTATTTCTCAGAGAGCCATTTTGTTTCCATCAAGTCTAATTTCTTCTCACGAAACTTCCCTTTCCATGCTCTTGTTAGATGCCAAACCTTGCCTTCAGGTGAATTACATCATTACACAGAATTTTCTTTCCCTCCTCTTGCTGTCTAAACATAATCTTTGCACAGATTGTTATGGTGACCTGTGTGAAAGTGTCGATGAATCAGATAACATCCCTTGCTGGGTTCCTCATTGTATAAATTTGTTACAGGGCAGGGAGAGGGACACTTTAGAATTTTTAAACTGTTTTTTAAATGGGTTTTGTTATTTGTTGTGTTAATATAAACATATAAGGCTTTTAATGGAAAGGAACTTTAATATAATTGGGGAACAATATAGAAAAGACAAAGAATATAGTTATTAAGTGTTTAAAGTTACCCATTTTTATTTTTAGGGTAAAAGTTTAGTTAAATAGGCTTGGCTTAAAGCAAGGCTTAAAAACCTGTTAGAAGTTTAAAAGGCTTGTTAGTGGAGACCCATCGAAAAGGGTTGGAAAGGGTTAGATAAATTCGGGAAGAGCAAAATTAAAATTAAGATAAAAGCTGCTATTATTAAGTTTTTTACGGTTTTTTTTTTAAACCCACATCTGTTTTAACTAGTCTAGGACAAAAAGTAAACGCAGTTTTTTTTACATGTCCCTCTGCTCCACGTGTCTTCTCTAGGTCTTCATGCTGCTCTCCAGCCTGCTTCCTTCTTTCTTCCTTCCTTCTGTTCTCTCCTATTTCCTTTCTCCAACATTTTTTTATTCACACTCAGCTCCACCCACTTAAAGCAAAACCGAGATTTTGAAATTTCCCTCTTTTTTAGGGACCACCTGTTACAAATTCACATTGTAACTGACATTTAGCACTTGATTGCTTTCCAGTAGTTTCCTATTTACTAACTGGGTCTTCCTTAAATCTAGTGATTGTGAGTCCCTCTAGGACAGTGACCAAGTTTTATACAGGCAGTCTCCAACTTAAGAAAGGGGGTGTCCCAAAACGTATTGATAAACCCATTATTTGGACCCAAGAATACACATTCCTACCAAAACAATGCTGTAAAGAAAAGTGTCATTCCCAGACTGATGCAGGACAGAGAGTAGCACTGACTTGAACTTTGGGTACCTAGCCATATAGGGTTGGGAAAATGAGAAGGAACTGCAGGTGGTAGAGAGAACATTCCTTTTCCTCCCCCAAAGACATGGAATGAGCACAAGGAAACATTCTCTCCACCCAAAATAACTATTATACATTGCTGACACCCACCTTTATTTCTGCCCCCCTACCCTCTTTGCCTCATAGTCCCTTGTGTCTCTAAGTTGTTCCTAGATTTTCCCCAGAATATCTTGTGCTCCAAAATTACTTTTTCCTTTCCAACTTTATTCATCCCACAAACTATTTTTCTTCCTCAGTACAAGCAGACGTCAGTTCTGTGTTAGGAGGGGGGAAATGAATTGCCATGAGCATTCTGCAATCTGTTCACATTGCTAAAGATAGAAGGCTTATTTCCCCCAAATAAATCTCAGACCAGTTGTATTTTTTAAAAGATTTATTTATTTATGCCTACAAGAGCCAGCGTACAGGCCAGAGTTGCGGGAAGTGAGAGGATTCACCAGAGACAGAGTGGGGAGCAGAACAGGCAGACTGACTGAAACACACTGCTGAGGGCTGCAGCGAGCTGGCAAGGCAAGAGAGGTCTGCTGCGTCTTGTGGATCCCCTACCCAGCTGGCGGCAGGGATAGAACTTGTGCTGCAGTGGCTGCGGTTTGCTTCATAGTGTGTTGTTTAACCCACTGCGCCACCAGGGAGGCCCGGGCCCACGGTTTTTATAACAGCTGTCCGAGACGAACAACTGGCTTTTCCCATAGTGGAAAGTTGGGATGGGGAAAGAAATGTCTGAGTTTGGTGTTCATAAACCAGGGACTTCCTGTGTTTCTTTCCATGCCCCACAGGTGAGCACAATATGATGACCATATAATTGATCATTAAAACTAGGACAATTTTGAGACACTGTTAGAAATTGAATGAGATGGTATAAACTGTAATGGTCTCAGGGAAACTTGCTGGTTGACCTGAAATGGGTGGGGTGGAGGATGTGATTTAAGGCTGTTGTAACTGAATTTCTCATACATATACAAAACACTCAGGAACATTTAAGTAAAATGCCTTACTGAGGTATTAAATAAAATTCCTAAATGAACTCTAGCTGCAAAGGGTAGAACTCTATTCAAATAAACTCTAAGAGATCATCCAAATTTTCTATTTTAGGCTGAATTTTAATGTTATTGATTATTGCTCAAAAGAAGTGGGTCATTAATTGGCATATGAAATATTAATAAATATTTCACATTTTTCTGGGCTATATTTTTTTCAACGGCTTTTCCATTTTGTCTTTGCAACCGGCAATAAAATAAATAGGGCAGTTATAGCCACATTCACTACAGAAGAAAAGAGAGACTCAGAAACGTTGTGTCTTTCCCAAGGCCACATAGCTCCCATTAGCAGTTGGGCCTCCCAGCACAGTGTGAATCTAATGTAACAAACACTTTGCTGTCTTCAGGATTTTTCCTTGGGAACTTTCAGAAATGTGCCGAATCTGATGTGTCCCTTCTTCTTCTTTTTTTTTTTTAGATAAAAGTAATACATTTTGATTGTCAAGGGATTTCAAAGAACAAAGAAGCATACAGAGCATTGGCCTGGGGGTACATGCAGCAGTGAGTGAATGGACTCTCTTCTGTATATCTCTTTTCCAACTGCCTGCCAGGCATCTCCATTTATATGCCCCACTAATATTTCATACTGAACCTCACACGTGTCCTCCTTTGTCTCCATGTGCTTTGCCCTGTGCCATGATCAAACACTATCACTGGCATCTCCATTATAACTCTTCACTGGAGTATTCCTTGACTCCTATTCATTCTGCCATTTCACCAGTATGAAATCCTATTGAGAACTTGTCTTCCCCTTTCCATCTGTAACACTCTTGTTATTTTCTCATTTAGAAGGTTGTGGTAGCCTCCTAACCCATCTCCTAGCCACCAGTTTCCCCCCTAAAATCCATCCTTTTATAATCTTATACAGAAGTGACAATCAACTGCAATCTAATCATGTCATTCTCATGCTCAAGAGTCTTCCATCACTTCCTGTCTGTCACCTGTCACCTTTGTACCTAGATATAAACATCCTTATTTGTCATTCAATAGGTATCCAACTTACTCTTTCTATTCTATGCCATTTGTTATACTAGAGAATGTCAGAGCTGGCCAAAGACTTACAAATGGCCTCTAAACAAAATGGAATACTCTGTGTTCCCTGATCATATGCCTCACTTTTTTACCCTTGTGTCTTGACAAGGCTACTTTCTCCTAGATCACTTACCCCACCGAGCCTAATTGTCAAAAATCTACTCATCCTGTGAGCCCCATCACAAATGCTAACTCCTCCATAAATTGGCAATTGGCTTCTGATTCCCCACCTGATGTGATTTCACACAACATTTAGAAGATACCATTGCTATTCATGTACTGGTCTTTATGGCGCTAAGAAACCAAGGTCCTGAGGAAGATAAGGACCGCATTTGGATGATTTCACACACACACACACACA
>JAGFMF010011954.1:347557-371318 GCA_019455555.1 Galemys pyrenaicus
TCCCTGGCCGGCAGCAGGGATCGAACTCGTGCTGCAGTGGCTGCGGTTTGCTTCATAGTGTGTTGCTTAACCCACTGCGCCACCAGGGAGGCCCTATACTCCTCATTTTATAGTGAGGAAAATTCAGTTCAGAGAGGTAAAAATGAGTTTTCATTGGTCATAGAGTTTGTAAGTGGCAAAGCCAGGGCTTGTGTCCAAGTGTGACTTCTCCCTTTCCCATTGTATGATGTGAGCTCCCACCACTGAAACAAGGAACGGTGGAATCCACAATCAATACAGCTCGTGCTTGCCAGGTTCACATTCTGTCTGGGAAGACAAGACAAACATACACGAAACCGGATGAATACTAAGAAGTGTGCAATTATGAAAGGTTGCATCTCCCCACACAGGAAACAATCACAAGGGGAATATGGGTGATCACAAGGATGACCATGAGTCCCCAACCTTCATAGCAGAATGAATCCCATAGAATTTACCTAGCAGGAGAGGGAGTGTGGGAAGATCTGAGCCAGAATCTTGCAGTTCAATGGACAAAGCAGGAGAATGGACAACACAAGGCCAGATGGCAAGAATGACAAGGCAAAGAGGCAGGTTGCCCTATGGAAGGGTTAGAAAGAACTCAGTGGGGAAATATTGAAAAAAATAAGAGAGGGGTCAGATAGGAAGGAGCTCACAATGAAGATAGAAAGGAGAAAAGTGCAAAGGTAGCCAATTCTGTTGGATTTGGTCTCAAACACAGGAAGTAACAAAAAGGACTGTTTTTGTGTTTGCTTATCCGCTTGGTTCTTATCCTACCTGTTGTTTTGTGTGTGCTTGGTTTGGGCTGCTTTTGTTTGCTCATTTGTTAGTTGCAGTGAGGCAGCATAACCTCACTAAAAGAGCCTGTATAACCCAGCAATTTGGCTTTAAACCCAGGTTCTGCCATTCCCAGCTGAGAGACCATGGAGAAGTGACTTTGAAGTTAATTTTTTACCTCATTTCTTCATCCATAAAATGAGGTAAAAGAAGACTTACTTCATGAGATTGTTACTGTCGTAAGACTTATGCAAGTTATTATTTGCTTAGGGCTTAGAACAGTGTCTGCCTATAACAACCATTATAGACATGCTTGAAATTTAAATACAAATGTAATTCCTCATCAACATTGAAACATGTGGGACATTTCTAAAATTATTGTGTAAAGAGCTTTAAAAAAAAAAAACAACTGGAAGATGGGTCCATGTTGGCAGATTGCAGTGTGGTGACAATCAAGTGCCATCAACCTTCAGATGGGACTTGTCCCCTCCAGCTCCCATAGTTCCCACCACCCCCTGCTGCGTACATCTGGCCCACTTCATGTGATCTTGTGACTCCTGATTGAAAGTGAAAGGACCATCCTAGTTCCCAATATTCCCCTATATTTGTAAAGAGAGCTCATAAAGGAAGTAATTCGACCCAAGCAGCCAGGCCTGGCTGAGCTCACAGGATGCCCTAACCCTTAAGTCTCAGCTGGGGACCCTCTTTGGCACTGGCACCCCTTGTCTCCAAAGCCTCCTCTATGACCTCAGATCCTCCTAGCCAGTTCAGCACGTCTGATACTGGGGAGTATTTAGAACTCCCACAATCCTTTGCAGCAGCAACTCTGGCAGCAGCACAGAGCTGAGGTCAGCAAAGCAAGAATATGTGACTTCCCCAGAGTTCCCAGACCTTGACAAATTATGTCCTCCTCCTCGTGATCACTTAGGGGATTAAATTGTTTCAAGATCTGAAAACTCCAAGGCTCAGGAAAAAAATTACACAATAGCAGGTCCCTAACGAAGCTGCAAGGTTGACCAAATTTTCCAGCGTTCCCAGAGAATGAGCTTCCTGACTCGTCATCCTCTGGAGCTGCTCAGGGCAGCTCAGTAGTGAGGCTCAGGCCCTGCCTGAGCCTGTCCCAACTGTTTTCTGACTATCTCAGTGCCCTCTGAGGAGCTGCTTTTCCTTTCTGTAACCAAGAGTCTAGTCAAATCTTGCTTAGGGCGGATGGGCATGCAAGCCTGCTGGCTCCTAATCTTACCCATGGGCAGGGCCTCCCACCTTTCTTGTGAGGAATGATTAAAATTTCAGGGCATCGATGTGAGGGTGATCTGGCTACGACACCTGTCACCCCATTGATGGCCAGGGTCGATTTGCCTGATCTGGCTTGATAGGCAGATATCTTCCTTCCGCACTGCTCCTTGTGCATCCCTCCGGAAGCTGCACACTTGGTAGAAGAGGACAGCCTTCCCCAAATAGAGATGGACTGTTCTTTGGTCAAGGGCATGGGAGGAGCTGCACTACCCTGCTAGAACTTCCAAGAAGCTCTTGAATAAGCAGCACAGCTATGCTTACGCCTGCGTGCGACCATGCAAAGTGGGCCACAGCAGGTCCATTGTCAGTCAGAAAACAGGTGCTCCAGCACACAGAACAAGTCAAGACGCAGAGGTGACGTGCCAGTGCTAGAATGCCAGACAGTGCCAGTCCGAATCCTTTGTTTCACACAGCACCAAACCTGTCATGGTCTTGTTGTAGGGGTTGAGCAAGGGGTTGAGAACACAAGTCTCCTGACTCGGTATGACTTTCCTGGGAGAGGAAATGGTGTAAAGGTGGGAAACAGCAGCGTATCTGATAAATAACAGCTCCAGAGCCATTTCCAACTGGGCGGAGGTGCGCACCCTGGTCCCAGCCCCAATCAACAGGAAATAACTTTGGCCAATCACCAGTTCATGACCCTCCCAAGGCAAACAGTGACCAGTCTCAGAAGAGACCTGCATCTGAAACCCTTGTGGGAGAGACTCTAGGTGAAGAGAGAACTACAAGAAACAATTCTGTGGGGATAGTTGTTTTGATCTGATACTGCATCTGTCCCAGGCACTGCCAACACACAGCCCAGCAAGCGTGAAAATCCCTTATGCCATTATTCAGTTAGGTTTCGTGTTTGGTGGGTGATGCAGGTGATGCTACCACGGTCTAGTCCTCTTTTGCCTCTCTAACCTCACTTCCCATCACTCTCCCCCAGCTTTCTGTTCTGTAACCACTCTGGCATCTTTGCTAAGGCTCAAGTATGTCAGTCATGCTCCTACCACAGGACATTTGCACTTATGTTTACTTCTTCCTAGTATGTTCTTCTCTGGGCATCTGTATGATTCATTCCCACTCTTTCCTCAGATGTCATTTTCTCAGAGATCCCTTCCCAAACTACCCTATCTGAAAGTACAGCTTGTTAGGTGGTGTTTAGGAAAGCAAAAATACTGATATGCAGGGCATATCAGGAGGAGCATTAGGTTGGCTAGAACTAAGTTGGAGGGAGAGAGAAACATCTGAGTTTTGTACTTGGGAACCGGTATACCTGAACAGAAAGCGAAGAAATGGTGAAGGCTGAGTGACAACAATAAAAGAATTAATACAGATCTCAGCTTTATTTTTGCTGGGAATGTTGCCTCCTCTCCTTTTATTTCCTCTTCTAATTTTCTTTCCTTACTCTCCAATTCCTGTACCTTAACTGGCATTTAGAGAGTCAGCATTCACCTCCCCAGGCTTACAAGGATCACTTTCAGAAGAACTGTTCTGAGAGTAGCCAAAATGAAACTGCACCAGCAATCCCGAGAGTCGTGATAAACTGAGAGCACCTGCAACCATTCCAACTGCACTTATGGGTAAAGAAAATTGCAACCTGGAGCAAGAATGTGGTCATATACCCCTCTTTTCTCCTTGTCCTACAAAAACCCCAAACTTACTTTGGCTAAAGGTGTGCATCAACTGAGTAAAATCTGTAAACTCTACTTGAGTCACTTTACCTATTAATAATTTTGTCCTTGACTGTCAGACATTATGATGTGGATCGTGTCTGGATAAGCCCTTGAGACTACTGAGATTTCAGATCAGGACACAGCAAGTTGAGGAAGCTTCTCCCCCACTTCTTGGAAGCCCGTGTTGGGTTTACAAGATGCAAGATGTTGGCTCTGATTTTTTGAAAAGCTTAACCTGTTGTTACTAAAACTAAAGCCACTGCTCTAGTTCCTTTTCCTTTTGGGGTTCTCTGGATGAGGTTTTCTGGAAGTGGAGAATTACATGGTAATCCTAAAGTGAAACTAGGCTTTTCTCCCTTCTTCCATGTTGGAACTCTTAAATTATGGGCTAAGTGGAATGACTTCAAGAAAAACATCAGGGCCTCCCTGGTGGCGCAGTGGGTTAAGCAACACCCTATGAAGCAAACCGCAGCCACTGCAGCACGAGTTTGATCTCTGCTGCCAGCCAGGGAGGGGACCCACATGGTGCAGCAGACCTCTCCTGCTTTGCCCGCTGCTCCCCTCAGCAGTATGTTTCAGTCGGTCTGCCTATTCTGCTCCCCACTCTGTCTCTGGTGGATCCTCTCACAGCCCACACCTCTGGCCTATACCCCAGCTCTTGTGTGCATAAATAAATAAATCTTAAAAAAAAAGAATAACATCAGTGGTCCATGTGGTACCCTTTAGAACAAAATGGAAATAAGATGGCTAACTAACAATGAGCTGTATTCTTCAGCTGGTAAGGAGAAGCTTAAAAAGGAAATAATTCAGAAAGAGTCCAATCTATCGAGTCCTCTCTGAAAACAACCTCAATCTTGCCCCTGCTCCTAAAACCTCCCCCTTTTGAACTCTGAGATTAGCTTCTTAGAACCTGATTCCTTCCTGGCTTTCAACCCCTCCTGTTCTCCATCCTCCCTTCTGACCCCTTTCTCCTCCTCTTTCTCTTTTTCACTTCTCTCTCACCTATAGAGCCTTACCTTCAGAACTCTCCAGATAAGCAAAAACCATAGTGATAGAGAAAGTTTTAAAACAATCCACAAAGGTTTTCCTGTTTCACTGGCTGAGGAATAAACCAAATCTGTCAACAAGAATGTAATGAATCCTTCTCTAATTTTAGGGGATGATTAGGAACCACCCTGAGCATTAAGGAGACCCCTAATCTGCATAGTCTTTGTTCATGGTCCTAAGCCTGAGATATCAAGTGCTGTTCAGAACCCTTCAACAGGCTGGCAGACACACCCATTCTTAAGTTACAGCACTTGTGTCACTGTTAGTCCAGCCTTTTGTAGAAATCAGAATAAAGAAAGAAAAACCACACACTGCAAATGTATTTAGTTATGATGCACTGGTGAGATGGTGATGGGGAATACATGTGGATTACAATTCATGGCAAGTATATGTAAATTTTTAAATATTTTAATAAAAAAAAAGAAAAAAAATAAAAAGCTTGAGGGAAATAAAATATAATATAGATATATTTTATAATATAATATATATATCATAAAATATAATATAGATCAACATGGATACTTGCAAACAGTGCAGAGAAAAATGACTCTGGGCCTGCGGTGTCCTGCTTTGGCCTGGAAACTAGTCACTCAACAAGAGTGGCCACATTTAGCAAATAAAAAATGTTTTTGAATTTTGAATTTCAGAAAAATGAATAATATTTTCTTATATGTATGTGTTTCATGAAATATTTGGGATACACTTACACTAAAAAAAGAAGTTTGCAGATTATATCATATTCAGATTTAGCTGGACTTCTTGGATTTTATTTGGCAACACTACACAGAGTGCTCAATCTGAAACAAAATGATTCCCCTTCCCCAAGGAGAGGCCACCACTAGCCCCAGCTGCTTTTGGATTATCAAGGAGCTAAAAATATTTATTCATAAATAGCTATCCAGTCTCACTGGGGAGCTACTGTTAGATGTTTACCCAAAGTATTTTTCTTGATCTCTGAGATTCTGCTAATCCAGCACTCCATGTTAGGGTGACTCTCCTTGATCTCCCAAGTCTTCCAGTGACCTCTTGAGGCCTCCATTCCTTTTGCCTTAAAATTAAATGCTTTCTTTTATTTAAGTAACATTATTGTATTATAACATTATATAAGTTTCAGGTGTGCATTATTAGAATCCACATGTGTATAGACTGCATTAAATTCACCACAAACAGTCTAAATCTGTCTTTACATCATTGTCCCAATTTACCTACCTCCCTTCCTGCTTTCCTTCTTGCAACCACTAATTGATCTTATAGTCCAGAAATTTATTTTTGTTTTGTCTAGTTCACCTGTTTGTTCTCTCTATGTAGCACTTAAGAGAGAAGTCCTATGGTGTTTTTCTATCTGGCTTATTTCACTCAGTGTAATTTCCTCTCTAGGTGTTGTTGTGAGTGGCATTTCATCATTTTTATGGTGAAAGAGTAGTTCGTTGTATATCTCTGCCACATCTTCTTTATCTCTTCATCAACTGATGGGCGCTTAGGTTGTCTGGAGTTCTTAGCGACTGTAGTGTTGCCATAAACATAAACACAGGGCACGTATATATCTTCCAATTAGTTGTTGGGTTATGTTGTTTTTTGTTTTTTTTTTCTTTTTGGTTCAGGTAAATATCCAGAAGTGGAATAATTGGATTGTAAGAAATTTCCGTTTTTAATTTTTTGTGGATCCTCCAACTACTTTCCAGAATGGAAAGCCAACAATTTACATTCATACCAACACTTCAGTTTTCTGTTTGAATTTCTTCAGTCCCAAGGTCCTCTGGGCCTCCTCATCTACAGATGCTGGAAAGATAAAGGACCTAGAATCCCTGCAGGTCAGCACTGATCCCACTATGCCTCTGCCTAAATTGGCCAGTATCCCCTAAAATCAGAAGCACTAGGGGGAGAATGGACTGCTGTGGCGTTACTCATAAAGACTTAATTATTCCTTACACCAGTGCCAGAAACATTCCTACCTATACAGGGAAATGGCCTATTGGACATGGGTACCTCTTTGTACAAGGTATTAGGGCTATAATTACTATGCTGTGCACACATTTTCCTGTGGTTTTTCTACCCAAATACCTGGTTCTTACAGCTCCAATTTTACCACACTGCACAGTGGTGAATCTCTGTTTCAGCCTTCTTTAGTGTTCCTCACTTTAAAGTGAGAAAAACAACACAGAAGACCTCACTAAAGCACCCTCATACTGATCTCAGGTTCCCAATCATAATCTCCAAGACTCACAATATCCCTGTTCCTTTATCTGGCTCTAATATGCAAATGAGTTGCTTTTAGGTTTATATGATCTAAACTTTGCCCAAGAGGCATTCTTTATTTCTTGGGCAATTTGGCTATAAAAGGACACAGAGTTTGTAAGGATAAATTAGAATTTCATGGGCCTCCCTGGTGGCACATCAGGTTGAGCGCTGCACTGTGAAGCATCCGCAGCACAGCAGCAAGAGTTCGATCCCCACCAGGGAGGGGACCCACATGGCGCAGCAGACCTCTCCTGCCTTGCCTGCTGCTCCCCTCAGCAGTGTGTTTCTCTCGATCTGCCTGTTCTGCTCCCTGCTCTGTCTCTGGTGGATCCTCTCACCTCCTGTGATTCTGGCCTGTACCCCAGCTCTTGTATGCATAACTAAATAAATCTTTTTTAAAAATTACAATTTCATTAGACAGGTTCACTATGATCTATTATAGGGCGACAAATCCTTCTCAGCAGATAGACATATAGTCATTCAAAATTACTTTCACCCTATTACCCAAAAATAGCTTAGAGGATTTATAGGATTTACAGGATATTGCAATTGGTAGATTCTCATCTTTTCTGAATTAGCTGATACCTTCCACAACATAGCTAAAAATGGTATCCCTGAACCCCTGCATTGGGAAGAGTTAGACTTTGACCAACTCAAGATTAATATGCAGAACACTCCCATTCTGGGTCACCTCCAAATTATACTACATCTTTTCTGCTGTTATATGTAAAAGGAATGGTTAAGTTCTTGCAGTTTTATCTTAGAGTTTATCTCAAATCTCATTGGGTATTGCAATCTTACTTTCTACCCGGTAGCTAAACATAACCCTCTCGCCTAAGAACTGTAGCTGTAGCTGCATTCATTTAACAATTTTGGGGTCACCTTTCCATCTAATATTACCTAGCTTCAGAATTTTCTCACCAAAAGCACTCAATATTTCTGTTGTCAGATTCATTTCCCATGAACTGTTATATCTGTCTTCAGTTCATATCACTATATATAGGAGTCACACTTTTTAAAATTTGAGATATAATTCACACATCATAAATTTATTCATGTAAATTGTACAATGCCATGGTAGTAGTATTTTCACAAAGTTGTGCAACCATCACCACTATCAAATTCCTGAACATTTTCATCATCCCAAAAAGCAAACCCACACCCATTAGCAAGTTACTTCCTCCTCCTTCTCCCCAAACTTGAGCAACCATTAATCTACCTTCTGTCTCTATGGATCTGCACAGTCTGGATATTTTGTGTCAGTCATATAACTGTGACCTTGCATGTCTGGCTTCTTTCATTTAACATGTCTTAAGGTCTATCCAGATGCCATATGCATCACTACATCACTGTCCATCCTTGTTAAATAATACTCTATTGCATGCATATGCCACAGTTTGTTTCTCCATTTATCACTTCATGGACATTTACGGGAACTCCATTTTTTAGGATTATGAATAATGTTATTATGAGCATTCATGCATAAGTTTTAGAGGACCTATGTTTTTAATTTTCCTGGGTGTGTACTTAGGAGTGGAATTGCTGGACCATATAATAACTGTATGTTTAAGTCTTTGAGGAACTACCAAACTGTTCCACACTGACTACTCCATTTTATATCCCCACAAACAATGGATAGGGTTTCCACTTTCCATATCTTCACAACATTTGTTATTTTTTTTTATTATAACCATTCTTGTGAGTATGAAGTGGTATCTCAATACAATTTTGATTTGAATTTCCCAAATGAGTAATACTATTGAGTATCTTCTCATGTATTTATTGGTCATTCGTGCATCTTCTTTGGTGTTGTCATATTTTGTCATATTCTTAATAAAGCTATCTTATTCCCTCTTCTGAGAAAGGAGAAGCTTGTGGTCCTTTACCTTTAACCTAAGAACTTTCCCTGTTTCTTATTTCTTTGAAATTCCTCTATAAAACCCAGACTTGGATTTTTTTTGACAACAGTTCTATCTTGAGACAAGCATATTTTCAAATTGGGTGTATTTCACAATTTCCTAAGAGTTTATTGAATACAGTTCACTTCCTGAAGTCAAGTCAGTGTAACCAGTTGAATTGACAGGATTCACTCTAGCTTACCAGCTATCCAAGAATGAAAGGGCTAACAAAGACAAACAACAGCTACAGTTTAGAGTGGTTTATAGTTTGGGCATGCCATTAAAAACTATGGAGTTTCTAATTGGTGGTACTACCAATAAGCGGTGGAAAGTGGCTTCTTATGTTCCTCAACTACATAAATATGCCAAAGCCCCATTCTGAGGGAGGCTGACTTGAGTCTTGCCGCCAGTCTTTTGTCAGCTGACTTTGCCTTACACTCATTCTTTTTTCAAAAGCCAGTGGCATGGTATTTGGCTTCTGTGCCATTGGGTATCTAGCCCATGTTCAGCAACACCACCCCTTTTCCCACTTCACCAGACACAATGCCCAAAGGTGCCATGTCCTTGAGGCCCTGGCCAGGGTAGGCCTGGAGTCGGTCACCTGCAGGGATGGTAAAGACCCAGGGGAGTCCACAGCAGTATTCAGGTCACAAGGGTGGGCTTGCCGTACCTTGGCCAGAACCGCCTTGATTTCAGCAGGAAGGGTTCTGAGTAACTGAAACACCAAAGGAACAGCTCTCCCCACCCCACCCAAAACCCCCATTCACAACCCTCCACCCATGCCTTCAGAACACAAGCTAGCATGGCCAGGAAGTGTCCCTGGCAGAAGCTCCAACCTCCCTTTACTTTCTGCTGGAATCAGCTATACTTGAATTAATGGGATTTTAAAATTAAAATTTCCTAAACTCTCACTATTTACAACTGCCTTGGCCTTGGCCTAAGTTAGTCTCATTGACCTTTGGGACCCTTTACTTTTGGCAAAACCAATTGTCACTTTATGACTATATCAAAAACAGACCAGTGAAACTGGGCATTACACCAATTACACTGATTTTTAACCCAATTTTTTGGCAAGCAGGTGCAATCCAATACTCAGAACACTAACGCAATGTACTCACACATCACCAAGAGTTTTAAACTGCCTTTCTGGATCAGTTCCTTTGTTTGCAGGTGGAAGTTTTTATCCTTGATTTTATGCCCTGGATTCGAGGCTCCTACTCATAAATAGAGTGGCATATATCATAGTGCCACTGCTATTTCTGTGACCTGTTTCTCTAAAGGGCAAATCTTGATATATAGTCACTCTTGTCATGGTATAATGATTAGTAGTGCCATTTTTACAGTCCAGCTTGGGACAATAAACTGTTTGATCACCATGGCTGTAAACCTTCTCAGGTTAGAGCAGAAAAGTCTCACCAATATGCCCGTACAGCCTCTGGGAATGATACAGCCACAGACACACCAAGAGAAGTGGGAAACATGGTGCCCTACATGAGCACATAGGGCAGGTGAGCAACATGTATAAATACTCCCTGAGAGGGTTTTCCTGACCAGTCATGGGAAGATGGACAACTCTGAGATTTGCACCTGAGTTTGTATACTTTACTACATGCAAATTCTAAAGTCACCAAAATCAGCTTCTGTGTGAGGAGGAGATTCTAGTTGCCTAGCAAGCATGTTCGGGGAACAGGAATCGGAGGGAAAGTGAAATAACACAACTTTCCTACAGATCACCGCATGTGAGCAGTGAGGGTGAGTGTGGGAGTGGCCTGAGCAGCTGAGAACAGAAGACTGCAGTTGGTGAGGGGAATGGGGTGAGTAAAGATATGACAGGCATTTGGAGCCCTGGTCCCTCACTCCAAAGTCCATTCCATTCTTCACCTTGTTCTTAGAGTCTGCTGCATGGTAGATATCAGTAAACAATGTTTAGATAAGTGAATTTTCACCATGATCCATTTCTGAAAAATTCTTTCCCTCTATCGCTGGTGAAATTCTACCCCATCCTTCAAGGCCTAGCTCAAGTGCGGCCACCTACATAAAACATTCCTGATTTCATATTTGCTTCTTCTTAAAACTAACAGATGTGACCTCTCCTGTAACTATGAAATAGGCGGGGGATATGGAAAGGCATTAATACTAGGTGTGCAGAAATGTATTGTATCTTTCTGGTGTGCAAAAGAGCTAGACTGGACGGAGAAGCTTGATTCTTACAGAGACTTTGGTACTTGAGTTTACCTGTTGGAGTCAGAGTTGCTACAGTGGATTTTACCTGGTTAAATCCATGACATGATTACGCATAATGAATCCTACTTTGCAGAGGTTACTGGAAATTTTAATTTTTTATCAAGCAGTTCTGGTGACTGCTATTATCAGACACTCTCTGGGAACTGGTTTAGTCTTATATTCTCAATTTACAGAAATTGAGGCCTAGAGATGAAACTAACTTACTCAGAGCACACAGTCAATTTAGTGAGAGAACTATAATAATTTAATTAATCTGTTATCTCTGTTACAATATCCTTATATTGAATTCCCCAAGGATAGTGCTGTATCTCAAACATGCTAAGTCATTTGGCAAATTGCTTGTAGGGATAAATTTATCATATTAGCACTTGCCATCTTTCAGGATTTAAGGAAATTGAATGCTAGGTGGGTAAATTTTAATAGAAATAAGTGAAAAAGTGGTGCAGAATTTGAGATAGTAGACAGCTAACAAAATAAATCAGAGGGCTCAGGGCAAAGGAAACATTCACATAGTCCTTCAAATTCCTCCAGGCTTGGATTGGATATAAGAATAAAAACTATGTTCAGAAGGTATTCCGAATAGTAGTAAGCAGGTGGCTATGTGGTCATATGTGTCAAGAGCTTGAGAGATTAAGTCTGGCCTGGAAATATATCTCTGAAGATAATCAACATCAAGGTTGAAGGTGAAGTCACAGAACTAGTTGAGATCACTCAGGGAAAGTTGGGAGGTGCAGAGATGAGGAGAAAAGACCAAAAGACAGCTTTCTAAGGAATAGTTAGAATAATGAGAATTTAAAATTAAGCAGAATAAGAAACTCAATAGAGATGGAAGACAAATTCATCATGTCACGTTCTTCTCTAAACCTCAGCACCCATGTTCATTATCACTTATATGTTCCCTATAAGAATGCAGGAATTGGGCAGGCCTTTAGAGAGAATTTACATCAGGGTTTCCCAAGGTTGATACACTATTGACATTTTAAGACTGATAATTCTTTGTTGTTGGGGGCTATCCTGTGTATTGTAGGATGTTTAGTTGCAATCTTGGCCTCCATTCACCAGATGTAAGTAGCGATTCTAGACTTTATCAGATGTTCTCCAGGGACACAACATGGCTCCTAGTTAATAACCACTCATCTATGTAATACATGATGAATAATAAAATTCTGATAGGGACATCCATACGGTGAATCTCAGGTAGATAGTTTGAATGGTCTGGAACTCAGGAAAAGGGCTTGGATGTGGGTACAGATTAGAGAGTTTATCAGCATATGGTGGTAGTTGAAGACATGAGCATGGACAAGATCACTGGGGGCAATGTATTGTATCAGAAGAGAATACCCAGGACAGAACCCTAGAGAACACTGATGATATTTTAAAGGGGAACCTGAGAAGAGAATTCACAACAGGAATAATAATAATTCTACTGATACTATTATCATTTACTATCACTCTCCATGTTCCAGTGACTGTGCTAAGTGTTCTACAGTCATCACCCCATTTAATCATGAACAAATTTTATGGAGAATGCATCGTCCTTATTTTCAGGGGAATGCAACTGAAGTTCAGAGACATTAAGGTAGCTAGCCCAAATTTATGCTGTGAGTTAGTGGTAGAGCCCCTAATTCAAAGTTAGATTTATCTGCATTTTTAGTTCACACCCTTGCTGCCAACAAACTTAAGAAAGACCATAGTCCGGCATTCAACGGATGAAGGTATATAAGGAAGAACAGAGTGATCCAAGGGTGTAGTATCAAATTCAGTGTAACAACTTGGGAAGGTCAGATAAATACAGAAAACCTCTGGCAGATTAGTACCAACTATGTCAGGGGAGACCTTGGTGAGGACAGTTTCAGTGGATGGTGGGAACTCAAGCTTGATTGCAAACACTTGCGAGAATGGGGAGGAAAGAAGTGGAAATAACAAATGGAGACTTTTCTAAAGTAAAGATTTGAAGGGAAGAAGAGAGATAAGGCTGTAGCTACAGGGAGGGAATAATCTAGTAACTAGAAAGTTTTTAAATTGTTATTACAAAAACTACATGTTTAATATAGAAAAGTTAGAGGATACTGTTGAGTCAGAGCTTTCCCACAAACCAGAAATAATGATGGGTAACATTTTCATATTTATCTTCCTGGCCCATCGTTGTTTTATACACAAACATACACATTTTGCTTGGTGACTTGTGTTTTTTTTTAGGAATATGCATTGTAATACTTTATATGTTAATAAGTGTGTTCTGTAAACATCAACTAATACCTATTTGATATTCCTACAGGTCATATCAACATCCACCTCCTCTCCCCCTCCTTTCCCCTCTTCTCTTCTCCTCTCTTCTTCTCTCTCCTCTCTCCCCATTCTCTTCTTTACTTTTCCTTGTCTTCCCTCCCACCGCCCCCAATCTATCATGCAATGGAAATGCAGTTGATCCAGTCCAAGTAGATTTAATAACACATGAAGAAAATATCAAACTCCTCTCCCAGGTATCCTCATGAAAGTGATATGTCTTTAAATCCTACATGACAATCCCTGATGCACCATGATGATGCTCAGGGGAGAAAGAGTGACCTGGATGTCCAGATATTTCCTTTAGATATTCCAACTTTTGGAGGATTATCCAAAATGCTTCATTATGGAAGCAGACATTATAGGAGCAGAGGCAGCAGATCCACATATTCTTTGAGGGAAGGCTTTAGTGCTAATAAGCAAAAACACCATGATGTACAAGACCATTCAAAGACATCTGGAAAACAAACAAGCTCTCGAGAAACTATTGCCAGAAATGCTGTTGGCCAATCTGTTACCAGCTGCTACCCATGCTGGTGCCATTGCTACACATGAAGTCACTGTGCCAGCCCAAAACTTTGGTCTGGTACCTAAGAAGACCTCCTTATTCCAAGCTTTAGGCAGCACCACAAAATTCTCGAGGGGCTCTATTGAAATCCTGAGTGATGTGCAGCTAATGAAGACTGGAGCAAAGTGTGAGCCAGAGAAGCCACACTGCTGAACATGCCGAATATCTCCCCTTTCTCCATTGGGCTGATTATACAGCAGGTGTTTAACAATGGCAGCATCTGGAACCCAAAAGTGTCTGAAATCACAGGGAAAACTGCCTTCTTGCTTCTGGAATAGTGTTCATGATGTTGCCGGCATGTCTACAGGCTTGCCTCAGTGCCGCATTCTATCATCTATGGGTACAAGCAGGCCTGGCTTTGTCCGTAGATCGACTACTATGAGCGGTAGTAGTATACCTGTCTGACCTGATACATGTGTCACTGCTTGGGACCGTTGCTGCTTCTGCTGCTGTCACCACCCTAGCCAAAGTTGCTTTGGGGGAGGTTTTTGATTACTGTTTCAATTCCCTGCTTGTGATGAGTTCATGTTTTCAATTTCTTCCTGAATCAGCCCTGGACTGTTACATGCTTCTATGAATTTGTCCATTTTCAGTTTCAGTTTCATATATATGATATCAGGATTAGACTGTGATTCATTTTTTCTTTTTGTGTGTGCCTGTGAATGTTCAATTGCTCCAACACCACTTTTTGAAGACTGTCTTTCCTTCACTGAACTGTATTGTCATAAAAAAAAGTTAGTTGTATTTGTGTAGGTATACTTCTAGGTTCTCTATTCTGTTACAATGATAACATTTCCATCCTTCTTCCAAAACCACACTGCTGTGATTGTTACTCACTGTGTAGTAAGCCTCCATAGATGTGTCCGTTTATATACTGTTGTATTCTCAGTTCTTGCACAACATTGAGCAAATTATAGATATATAACACATTTTTCAATATTTTTGAGATGGAACTGTGCTGGATGAGGACAATGTCATAAGTTGTACTGTCTAATGGAAATTTCTTCAATGATGGATATTTTCTTGATCTTTACTCTCTAGTATGTTAACCATCAGACTGATGGTTACTATTCTGGACTACACAAGTCTAGAAAGTTGCCATGAAAGAAGGTGACTAAAATGGAGGCAGGTCAAAATCATTAGGTTTCAAAACGTCAAGAACTACTCAGTCAAAGTTTTAGATGCATAAACAAAGTGACCACTGAAGTCCCCCCAGGACAATCACATGAATGTTGGCAAGGAAGGCTGTGTGTCTGTAAAAAAACCTGTATTTCTGGGTATGACCAGTGTCTAGGCACAGAGATGAGAGGGGGTAACTGATTCAGCTCACATGTGCTTTAATGCTGTGTTTACAGCAAGACACATATCCAACAGTCTAGAAACTGCCTCAGAAAACCTGGAATATGAGTCCTCTTTGCAGTCAGCTAGGGTTGGAAGGAATAAGTTGCAGTCAGTGATGAGTTGGAGCATGTAGGAGAGATTTTATCACACAACAAAGGATCTGAGGAACACAGTTGAACTATTTGTGAGGAAAGGAGTCATGGAAGAAAATGCTGTGGAAAAGAGACAGGAAATAGTATGCAAATGCGCAGGAGGACTGCCTTCCAGAACTGCCCAGGTGGTGGCAGAGCTGGTCTCTAGTCTCCTTGGAAAATGATCCTGTTGTCCCAATTATTAACCTTATAATATAATGATTTTTTTTACTTTTTTAATGTAAGAAAGTGACTTTCTGTAACTATGAGAACTATAGTAAACTCTTAACAAAAGTTAACATTTGTTTGATACATTTTTTATTATGGTAAAATGCACTTAACATAAAATTACCGTTTTAGTAATTCTTAATATGTATAGTTCAGTGGCGCTTCCGTACAGTCTTAATGAATAAATGGTTTTAAACAACAAAAAATTGGGTTTACATTTGTGACGGTGGCCAATGATGGGACTATGGTGGCCTCCACTGTCCTCAAGTTTCCAAATGCAATCTATTACAGTGTCAAGCTACTTCAGACCAGGTGCTGGCTGAGGGGTGATCTTGAAGCAGTTGGAGGGTGTGGTTTGCAGGGTCTGATGAGAGTGCAAATACCTTTAGTTCATTCAAAAAGGAGGGATAAGTGAACTCAGTCCACTCCTCTCCTCTGCCTCTGAAGACCCCAGTAAACACTATTTCTGAGTCACAGAAATGAATGACCCCTCTACTAGCCTTGTTTCCTCATCCAGGAAACATAGAGAATTGTCATGAGGATTAAATATACGTGCAATGTAACAGCACAGTGTCCAACTATAGTATGCTCTCAATAACCAGTGGCTATCAGCATTATATATGTTATGATCTCTATTTATAAAGATTTATTTCATTTATGCATACAAGAACTGGGGTACAGGCCAGAGGTGTGGAAGGTGAGAGGGTTCACCAGAGACAGAGTGGAGAGCAGAACATGCAGACTGACTGAAACACACTGCTAAGGGGAGCAGCGGGCAAGACAGGAGAGGTCTGCTGTGCATGTGGCTCCCCTCCCTGGCTGGGGGTCGAACTCGTGATGCCGTGCAGCAGATGCTTCACAGGCTCAACCTATTGCGCCACCAGGGAGGCCCCTATATGTTATGGTCTTGATCCAACCCTGCCTTATATCAGAGCCACTGGAATAATTGTATCCCATTAAAGGCAGAGACTATGTACTTGTCTTTCTATAACCCATAGTTCCAGCACATAGCAGTAAAGGCAGACACGTTTGTTGAATGTAATACTTATTTTTCATACATTACTCCTCGTTTTCTTCCTCCAGTGTTAGATTCTCCATGCAGAGGTATGGTTGTTAGGAGGACAGATTTTTGGGGTCAGATATTACTAACAATGTGAACTTTGGCAAATTACTTTATAACTCTATGCCTCATACATAACATGAAGAAAATGAATATCTACTTTCATAGAATGAATGATCAAGCATAGTGAAAAACAATGCCTGTCACAACTAAATGCTTGACAGCTTTTTCTATTATTACTACTATTACTGTAACAGGGTGGTCTTCAGGAAAGGGGGAAGTTTTAGAATTTTGGTTTTGCCCTAAGTGGGTGGATGGAGAACAGCAAGGAGACGTGGAGGAGGCACGTGGAGCAGAGGGACATGTGAAAAAACTGTGCTTGCTTTTTGGTCTTGAACTGGTTAGAACAGATGTGGGTGAGAGACCCGTGGGGAGGTTGACAATAACAGCTTTCATCTTAATTTTGCTCTTTTCCTCCGAATTTGTCTAACTCTATGTAACCCTTTTCTATGAGTCTCCACTAAAAGGTCCTTTAAACTTGTGGTGGACTTTTAGGCCTTGCTTTAGGCCAATCCATTTTGGCTGGACTTTTACCCTCAAGGAGATGGGTTAACTTAGTAACTATATTCTTTATCCTTTCTATATTGTACCCTAATTGTATTAAAGTTCCTTTCCATTAAAAGTCTTAATGTTTGTCTTAATGCAGCAAATGGCAAAACCCATTCAGAGAGGGCAAGTTTAGGGGTTCTAGGGTGCCCCTCTCCCTGCCCTGTAACACTACTACTAGTATTCCTCCTCTACTACTACTGTATAATTAGCATTATGATTGTTATTATGACTATTACTATTTATTCTTTTAGAAAAGGAGGCTACTTCCACCTTGGCTGCTTAGTCAGCTATCCACATAGACGTTGCGTGGAGTGAGACTCAAACAGAAGAAAAGGGAAATGACTGAGCATTTCTTTCCCAGTAAACTGCTTTGATGTCCTCAATGTGGTGACAACCATGATAAACACCTCAAAGTTTCAGCCACCCCCTTCAGTGCTCACACAGTGCCACCCTTATTGGTAGTATTGTGAATACCTTTTCCCCCTCACATAGCTGTTTAGTGTACTAATTCCCCTCTAAGCACTGCATTACATCACACAGACTTGAATGTCTCATGTCTTCATTTTCACTTAGTTTAAAACATTTCCTAATTTCCCTTTAGACATGCTTTTGAGCATTAGATTGTATAGAAGTGTGTAGTTTCATAATATTTGGGAGATTTTCTATATAACTTTATCTAATTTTTAATTCAACTCCATCATGGTCAGTCAGAGAACAAATTTTGTATGACTTGAATCCTTTAACTTTATTGAGACTTGTTATATGACCCAGGTATGATCTAACTTGATAAATATTCAATATGCTCTTGTGAATGTTTCCTGTTATGTTTCGTTGCATAGATACGAATTAAGTCAAAATTGTTTCTTGTGTGGTTCAAATCTTCTATGCCCTTGCTGATTTTTTTGTCTCCTTATCAGTTACCAAGAAGTGTTGAAGTCTAAAACTAAAATTACAGATTTGTCTACTTCCCCTTCAAGTTCAGTCAGTTTGTGATTCATGTATTTTGAATGTTATTTAGGTTCATATATATTTACTTACAATTGTTATGCCCTCATGATGAATTCACCACTTCACCATTATGACATAACCCTCTTTACTCTGGTAATATTTTTTGCTTTGCTATCTACATTCTCTGACGACAGCTCCAGCTTTTGAAAAACTAACATTAACATGGTGTATCTAAAGATTTCACCTATTTGTGTTTTATGTTTCAAGTGCATTTCCTGGGCCTCCCTTGTGACGCAAGGGGTTAAGTCTCAGCACTATGAAGCTATCCGCAGTCACTGCGGCACTCCCTAGGCTAGTCACTCCCAGGCTAGGGAGGTGACCCATATGGCGCAGCAGACCTCTCCAGTCTAGCCCACTGCTTTCCTCAGTAGGGTATTTTAGTCAGTCTGCCTGTTCTGCTCCCCACCCTGTCTCTGGTGAATTCTCTCACCCCCTACACCTCTGGCTTGCACCCCAATTCTTGTATGCATAAATAAATAAATCTTTAAAAAGAATTAAGTGTATTTCCTACAGGCAGCATATAATTCGGTGTCACCTGGAGGGGCAGCAGTGTTGGAAGCGATGCGGGACAAGGGAAAGACAACTCAAAGTTCATATGGAGCAATGAGAAACCTAGAGGAGCTACACTAGAAGTAATGTGCAGCCCCCATCCAAAGATCATGTATTTATTAACATCAAGTACAAAGGTGGGGCAAGTATCTAGGGAGTGTACATGGAGGGGAGCAATTATTGGGGAAGTAAACTAGGGTGGAGTGACCAAGGGCTATTGCCTGGGGGCCACCATTGTTCCTGCTAGTCAAAGCACATTATCTCTATTTTAATATCTACCTGCTGTTTTCAGCAGATATGGGTTTCCCAGTATGTTCGCATATGAGGACTTTGCCCTTGTGAGGGGCCCCCTGCATGACCCTACACCTAGCTGACTAGCAGGAACTCTGGGCACCTGCGAACAAGGAGAACTGGGGATACCACAATGTGGTGTTAAACTTTTTCCCATTCTACCAATCTCGGCCTTGTAATTACTGTGAGAACATTAACTTTAACAAGGTTATCAATATGGTTCTGTATAAAAATATCATCTTGCTATTTGTTTTTTGTTTGCGCCAACTCTGCCTGTTGTACAATATTTGAAAACAGTAGCTTCCTGTATTTTGCCCATTTTTGGAGTTAAAGTAGGAGTGTGAATTCATCACTGTTACTTCATCATTGCTCAAAGCAGTTCTGTACTTTTTTCATACTAACTTGTTATTTATATCATGTGCCATATATTTCCTCCAGTTTATCACTAGTCCTTTTATTTATGATGACTTTTCTCATGAAGAGTTTTTTAATTTGGATGTCAAAGTTTCATTCTTTTCCTTTGGATTTTTATGTCATGCTTATAAATGCCCTCCTTATGTTTTCTTCCTATTTGGCAAGTTTTAAAAGAAGAAAAATAACTATTTGGTATGAATGAGTTTTATTTTTAACAAAGTTTATTAGTTAGAAAAAAATACATGCACGTGGTAAAAAAAAAAATCCCGTGGAACAGATGGTTAGAGATGAAAATGCCAAGTTTCCTTTCCTCTTCACCTAGTACCTCAGTTTGCCTTGCCAAATTCCTCTTGCTGGAGATAGCTCCTGTTAGCAATTTCTGGTATATACCCTTCCATATGTATTTGGACACACACATACACATGCAAACATATTCTTTCATACACAAACAGAATAAAACACACACACACACACAAAGTTCTGTAATTTTTCACTTAACATTGTATCTTTAAGTTCTTATCATGACTGACTTTTATAAGATGTTTACCAGACTGACAGAGGGAACAGGGTAGTCAGAGAACAGGGTAGGGAAAAGGCCCAGGAAAAGGTATCTTCTCCTCTATAAAGCCAAGACTGAACACAAAACCTGGTGCATAACAAATGCTCAATAAGTAAGTGCTAAACAACCAAAGGGGAAAAAGAGCTTGAGAAAACTTGAAACAAATTGCTATTCTCGATCATTCTTCTGAGACCATACCTGGTCTCCCCCTCCAGAGAGTTACCATCTCCCAGGACAGCGGGAGCCATACACGATGAGCTATGAGGATGTGAACAGCTGGACCTCTCACTGAGAATTAACTTCCCACTGGGGTCTCTTCCCCCACTAGATTCATTGCCTCCAGCACACACATTTAGTTCAAATATGCAGTTCACACTGACAACACAGCAGGAAAATATGGGAGCTCAGAGACTTACACAGCTGAGTTATATTGCAGGTACACTCACACAACTACCATTAATCGGAGCCTACCTCTAAGAGACAGGCCCCGCGCTGGGAAGAACAACCCTGGAAGGTTAATGTCATTTTATCCCAATGAGAAAACTGAGGTTCCAAGAATCTAGTGACTAATTCAGAGTCACAAAGCTAGTTAAGTAGCTCCCAGAGACAACCTTACACTTTCATCGGGTCCACTTACTTTTTATCAATCCCACACCACATTCACTATTTCATGGGATTTGTTTGTGCTATTTTCCTTGCCCGACATTCCGCTTCTCCATTTATCTCATCTGATGGTTTATGGAAGTTAGGTGAAACACCTAGAAAAACCTAGGCTGTGCAGGATCCGCACTAGGTTACTGCGAGATGCCGTGAGGGACAAGGAGGGGGTCAGTCAGAGGAGAACTATGAACAAGTACAAAAACTCTGTGGCGGTATTAAAAGTTCAGCAAGGGACTCGTGCTTGGGAACTGGAGCGTACCCTCAGGAGCTTAGGATGTGGATCCTGTGGGAGCTCAAGAAACTCTAACTGGAACATTTCTTTCTCCTCGGGTGCTTTTGGTGAGTCAGTCACATCCACAGCCTTGTAGCCCCAGTCTTACAGCCACTGGCCAGTATGTCTCCCCCTGCCTCAATGCTACTGATTCTCAAGGCCCATCTCGAGCCTCACTTCCATGTAAGTTCCTCAATATTAATCAGCTCATTCTTTTCTCTTGTGAATTACAGTTTTGCTTCAAATCAGCACCATAAAATATAATGTATTTCTATATCCTCTTGTCCCTTTATCATTTCAAGTATCTTCTTTCTTTGAAGTGGCCTCATTCACATGTCTTCTTTCTATTGTTTGCCTGCCTGGTCTGAATACTGGGAAACCTGGCTGGATCCCAGTCCCCACTGTCCCACTTCTAAGTTAGGAGACCTGGAGCAAGTCACAACATCTCTGAGCCTCACGTTCCCACTTTCAAGTGTTTTTGTGAAAACACAGTAAACTTTGCAACACAATATATGAATGTAAGGTATTTATTGCTGGACATTTCAACAAAAGTGCTTCTGTCTTTTATATCCTACTTAGTGGATGGTTCTATGTAAGAAATAGCAATCACTGCTACTTGAGTCACACTAGTGTCCTCAACAAAGGGTAGGAGGTTTGGAACAAGAATACTGCACAACTGTTAAAGATGGTGCCAAATGCAGGAGCTCTATATGCAGCTGACCAGGGCCTCTGCTTGGAGACTACCAGGAAAATCCAGGCTTGCTCATTTTTAAAGCTTCCATCTTTCTGAAAGTTTCTTCATGTAAATGATCCGTGTCAATGCTAAGAAAAATGAAGAAAATCACTTGTCAAGTCAGGTCAGCAGGTTCCCATTCCCGCTTGTTCCATGGTGCCCCCCATTACTTCATACACTGGCATCTACCTCAGCCAGGCACTTTCCTTGGGTCTCAAGAGAGAAAATGCTTATATTCCTCTTGGACTGTCACTCCTGTCGTTCCCACCTTGTCCCTGGCCCTGCTCCCTTAATTCATTAGCTCCCTCTCCTGTTTCTACAACCTCTCCCTCTCTAAGGACTCCTTTCTCTCATTCTACAAATTTGCTTACATCAAAACGAGGCAAAAAGGGAAAAGAAAGATGGCCTTCCTGCAGTCCCATAATTCCTTCTGGCTATGACCCGATATTGCTTCTTTTCGCAAATGTCTGGAAAAAGCAGTCTCCATTCCTTCCCTCCCATGTTTTCATATCACTACAGTCTGATTTCTGGCCCTACCATAAGCCCTTGACAAAGTCACCCGTGACTTCCTCATTGCTAATTCCAACAGACACTTTTCAGAACTCCTCTTTTTGGACCTCTCTACTGCATCTGACACTACTGAGCATGTGTTCCTTGTGGCTCATGTTTTCCCTTAGCTTCTGGGACACTTTGCTCTCTTGATTTTCTTCATGGTTTTTCCATACCCATCTCTGAAAAGCTGGCATTGCCCAGAGCTAATTCCCCAGAGCTGTTCCTCAGTTTCTTCTCTCCTCACTCTCCCTAATATAGCTTACTCAGTGTCATAGCTTCAACTATCATCTTCAGGATATGCTCCTTATCCAATGACCTGCCTATAAGAAAACTTCCCATAATTCCCAAAGATTCATAGACACATCCAACACCACATGTGTATCCTTGATGAAAGCTACAAAAGAAGTCACAAGCTCCTTCAAGCATGTAGTGAGGTAACCTGTTTACTTCTAAATGGATAGAAGCAGTTTTTATCTAGCAAATGAGTAGTGCTGTTTATTACACAACTGTAGTATAAGTAGACATTTAATGCCACAGAAGTATAACACAATCATTAGAATTTTAACAAAAGCTGACCAACTGCTTGATATGTGGAACTTGTTGCTAAGGAAAAGGTAAGCAATTCACTCAGGAAACCAGTGATCTTCTGGGAGTTAAAAGGCTACTTACTCTCCACCCTTTCTTTCTAAATTTAGAATTAGCATCAAGATTATTAGACTTTCTCCAAGGCACAGGACAGTGAAAGGCACCAAGACCCCTACAATGAAATTATCTTGAAGAAAGATGGGCTTAAATAGTGTTCTTGACTCAATTCAGGGGCCTACCTCTTTGTGGGCAAGGGTAGAGTTCAGGGTAGATACACACCTGTAGCTGATTTTAGCAGCTCCTCTAGACCCAGCAACTCTGGCACACATGGCATTTTAGAAAACAGTGGCTGCGTGTTTGGAGATAGACTAAGATGTCATTACCTTGGAGTCTTAGTACAACGGCCCTACAGGGCCGGCAGGTCAGACTAGCTAGAGCATCACTGTCTAGTCACCAAGCATCTGTGGGACTGAGTAGGATCACTTCTCAGGATCAAGCTGTTAATGGCAGGGAAAAACAACAGCAGCAGCGGACTGACTCTCCAACCAGCTTTGAAAGTGAAACTGGTTCCAACTTTGGGGCCAGTTTTAAAAAAGTGAGAAGAAGGGCCTCCCTGGTGGCGCAGTGGATTAAGCAACGCGCTATGAAGCAAACCGCAGCCACTGTAGCACGAGTTCGATCCCTGCTGCCGGCCAGGGAGGGGACCCACATGGCGCGGCAGACCTCTCCTGCTGTGCCCG
>JAGFMF010011954.1:371368-384211 GCA_019455555.1 Galemys pyrenaicus
CCTCAGCAGTGTGCTTCTGTTGATCTGCCTGTTCTGCTCCCAGCTCTCTGTGGTGAATCCTCTCACCCCCCACACCTCTGGCCTGTAACCCAGTGCTTGGGTGCATAAATAAATAAATCTTAAAAAAAAAAAGTGAGAAGAGGCCTCAGAGTATGAAGAGAAAGAGATGACTGAATTTGCACCCAGGATTTTGCTTAACAGGTCTTATTTAACAGGCATGGCCTACAAGGCTCTGCCTACATCCTCAGTCTTACTTCTTGATACATTCAGCTTTACCCTTTACGCTCTAGCAATAGCAAACTTCTTGAAAATTTCCCACCCCATCCCCCTTAAGTACCATGAATATGCTGTTCATTGCCTGGTTACATTTCCTAGGCCTGGACTACCTTTTCCAACCTAACCTGCATTTCCCTGGCTGTAGTCTTGAGACTTAACTCTTCTCTTGGAGGCGTTTGCTTTATGAAGTTTCCCCTGACCCCATAGGACTTGGTGAGCTGCCTTCTGCCATGGCCTTGTAAACACGTGATTGCCTTATTATATTCAGTTTATATGCCCATCTATACCAGGGACACACTGGCCTCTGAAGAGCACATACTCTGTTTCTTGTTCTTGTCTCCCAACACCTGGCACATTTTCCTGGCACAGAACAGAGATTCAGCAGGTGCTTGTGGAATGAATGAAGGTGAGCTTTGTCACTCTCAGGCTACAACCTCTTTTTTTCCCATTGACTTTCTGAATGTCTAAATGCCTAATCTTTATTGAATATATAATTAACTGTTCCCTTTCCCTGTCCCTGGATGCTCTAAATTACTAACTCGTCCCCTATATGTATTTTCTATGCACCTTATATATTTACTAAATGCAAAGCAGTGAGCCAGGAAATTTACAGGGTAAAATGCAAAGAGAGGTAGGATTCAAACCCCACATTCAAGCAGCTCTTTGAATATAATCTTTTTCCCCAGCTTTTCCACTTTTCAGAGAAGTGTCCATTTGGGGGGGCATTTTAAATGATCCATCGAAAAATTTTCTCTCACGTTACTTGACTAAGTGTATTTTTCTATTGGTTTCAGTGTTATTTTATAAACTCTAATTTTCAGCAATTTCTTGAGATAAGTGAACTGTGTTGACTCTGTGTGTGTCCTTTACTTTGTATTCTGAACTATTAGTGCACACTGCTAACATCTTGTCAACTGACAGTTATAAAGGCTTGAAGACTAGCCTAAAAACACAATAGAAGCACATTGGCTCAAAGACAAAAAGTGAGAGAAACAGGAAATGGTACAGATATTTATAATACAAAAAAAACAACAATAGCATGCCATCACCAACAAACTAATTTCTCCTTGCTGTCATTTAGGATCTTTGGGGAGTATACACACTATAGAGAGCTACCACACAATTACTATGTACTTAAAGAAACACAGCATTGACTGTTGAATTTAGTTCAAATTGCTGCTCACACAGATCCCAGCCACCTTTTTTTAAGAAGGAAACCATGGAGGTTCTTAATCCCTGAGTTTTATCATGTTGTGAATAATTCCCCCTCTCCTGGGCAGTAATCACCACATTCTTGAGCCTTTGACACTAACTGACTTCACTTTGCTAGTAGAAACCCAGCTTCTGTTTCAGCCATACTTGTAATCAGCCTTTATGCTGTTTTCATTTACATTTCAATCCATCAAATTGGCTTCGGAATGTGGAATTTTTGCGCTTGGCCTTTATTTTCTATTATGTGTTCCAGTTCTGAGTGCCAGAAATGGATGGCCATTTGGCCACTGGTTAGCTGCCAACAGAGCATAGTTGTATCCTAATTAAGAATTACTTTGTGTATCATGCCAGCCTGCTGAGCTGGCAGACAGACATTGACCAGAAAGGGTCAAGATCTCCACTTTCAGTAACTGCACCATATGATAGCTTTATTCCCTTGAGTCTTAAAGACTCTCAAAATGTAAACATTAAACCCTCTCTCAGATATAAGAAGAGGAAAGAGAAAGAGTCTAACGTTTATGGAATATCTCCTATGAGCCAAGAGTTGTTCTGGGTATATTCATAATTAAAGTCTCACTTCATTCAGTCCCCAAGCTCACACAGGTTGTCACATATTAGCTCCATTTGACAGACTAGGATACCAAAGTTCATAGAGGTTACGTAAGCACGGTCATGTAGCTAAGCAGATACTACACCTATTATTTAAGTCAGACCTAGCAGAATCGAGACTCTGTGGCCTTTTTCCTACACCACGCCACTTCTCTTAGTAGTACGATTCAGTGTTGCCTGTTGTCTGTCTCTCCCTCTTCCTGTGTCCAAGGAGGAGGACTATAGGTAATTTCATGTACTTTGTTATTTGGTGTAGGTAAGGCCTACTCTCAGTTTTCCTTCTCTTTCCTCACTGCAACGAGCTACGATCAAACCCAGTGTGCAGGTCCTGACCCTCTCCTTCCCACTTCCCCAACCACAGAAACTTACTAGAATGTCTGTAGTTTACATTCAGGATCAATCAGTGCATCACACAGCATTTGTACTCCAAAATCCTTGAGGTCATTTGCACTTAAATCTAGTAACGTTAGATTCTCATTTTTGTTGAGGACAGAGGCAAGAGCTTGACAACACACATCTGTAAGATGACATTCTGCTAACCTATGGGGGATCGGGAATTCAAGAAAAAAATCAACTTTATCTCAAGTTCCAAAACTGCCCTCCATTTCATAAACAGCCTTAAATAAGAGCCCAAGAAACGGTTCCTGTGTACTTACCACAAGGTCTGTAGTTTGCAGGAAGGGTGTTTCAGACCCTCACACAGCACCTGCATGCCTTCATCCCCTAAGGCATTGTCACTGAGGTCAAGGTCTGTCAGGTGTTTATTGGTGTAGAGTGCATTGCACAAATCCTGACAACATTCTCCAGTCAGGTGACAGGTCCACAATCTGCCAGGAAGCAAGGTAGAGAAAGTTGGCATCATTTCGTCTGTACTGGGTCACTTTAAGAATTGTGTTTGCCCACTTGAAAAACATGGCAATAGGTTAGAGGGTCATACAAAAAAATAAAAAAACCTTGGGCCAGGGCCAACCAGAGATGGTGGAAGGGACAGATTTATTCCCTTTAAATTATTTGAATCTTCATTTATTGCTTCTTTGGAGAGTCAAACACCAGGCCAAAAGGTACTCATTTAATTTGGGGAGTTGCTGAAACATCAGGAACTCTGCCTGCAGCTATAGTCAATGATACTTACGCCAGATCCTTTAGCTGACAGTCAGGCTGTTTTAATCCTTCACACAACAGTTTCAGTCCCAAATCTTCGATTTTGTTATTAATTAGAAGTAGCCTTGTCAGGCTTTGGGTGCAACACAGGACTTGGGCAAGGGACTCACAACAAGTTGCAGAGAGGGAACATTCGGAAAGCCTGGAGGGATGGGGACACAGGTGGCCGTTAACCAGGGCAGCAGGGACTCCCACCGCACTTCAAATGCCAAGACCCACAGGGAACCAGGGCAAGCACTCACTTACACAAGATTACTGACGACGCCCTTTGTGTGCCGCAGACCCTCACATAGGTGTTGTACTCCTGTGTCCCCCAGAGGATTGGCAAACACAAATAACTCTTTTAAAGTCTGATTCACTTCTAAGAAAGAAGATAGCTCCACACAGCTAGCATCTGTGAGGTGGCATGTGCTCAAGCTACTCGGAGAAAAAGAGAAAAAAATCATCCACTGCTGTCCTTTTGCTTCCTGGGAATGCTGTCCCAGTCTCCCCATTTATCTAAGCCCTAGTCATCCTTCAACATCCAGCTCCCAGGCCCACCTCCTCCACAGAGCCTTTTGCAATAATCCTGAGGTCTCCAGCCCAGAGACCTCCTACCTTGCCTGGTTTATCTGGTATTTTTAAATGATTCCACGATGCTTGGTACTGACGACACTCAACAGTGCTGTTTTCCAGTTACTTCATCTCTGTGTGTAGTCAGGAGAGCCCTGTCACTTATAGTCCTAATAATTCCACCACGTCCAGAGCAGTGGTGGGTACATAGTAAGAACTCTTTATAGAATTAATATTTAAGAGCCTCTCTGGTGGCACAAGGGGTTGAGCACCGCACTGTGGTGCTTCCGCAGCCACTGCAGCATGAGTTCGATCCCTGGCCAGGGAGCTGACCCACATGGTGCAGCAGACCTCTCCTGCCTCAGACCACTGCTCCCCTCAGCAGTGTATTTCAGTTGATCTGCCTGTTCTGCTCCCCACTCTGTCTCTGGTGAATCCTCTCACCCCTCCCCTGCCTCTCGCCTCTACCCCATTTCCCGTATGCACAAATAAAATCTTTTTTTAAAAAAAGAATTAATATTTAATAAGTGTCATTCTTGTAAATACACAGGACAGCTGTATTCTGGAAAGAGCATGAGACCTAGAGACAGATTTTGGAGTCATAATTGAATTTACCACTAATTAGCAGCGTGATCTTGGACAAGTCTTTCCCCCCTCCCACCCCGATCCTCAGTTTTCTCATCTGTACAGTGGGGGAAAGAACACGAAATATTATATTATACACATACTGCAAAGTGTCAATTAAGTGGCAAAACTTCTGGCAAACATCAAGCAGAAATCATGACACATAGAGGGCATTTAACAAGTTCAATAGTCATATCACGATGCTAGTTCTAAGAAACTTACTCTAATTTCTCCACTTTACAGCTGGAATGTCTGAGACCCTCACAGAGATACTTCACCCCTGTGTCCTCCAGGGGGTTTTCACTCAGGTCCAGCTCAGTGATGTTTGCATTACACATGAGAACAGAGGCGAGATACTTGCAAACAGCCTCTGAACTGTCAGGGAGAAGGCTGCCACACAACCTGGAGAGAGAGAAGGGTGACTATGGAACAAAATGTTCTACCTTATTATCCTAGTCACCCACGACATGCAATATCTCATTAGCTAAGAAAACCAAGGTCCTCTCATGCAAGACTCTCAACCTTGAGTATTTCATAACCTCCTCCCTGCTTTCCCTGTGGGAGTAATTTGCACAATGTTCCCACAACACTCTCTCCCACCACTGGGAACTCAGTAACCATTGACTCTCTCAAAAGTGAAAAGGGTTGAGAAGAAACAGCAAGATGATCTAATCTTGTCTAAATTCCTTGTATGAATTTAGCATCCTATCTCAAGTCTCTTTCAAATCCCAAGAGAAAAATACTATTATCAACCTCAATAAACTCTATGGTCAAAAGAGCTTTCTTTCCCTTTTGTCTGAAAGTTATTTGTTAATTTGCCATCTGTAGAGAGACCCAAATCATCACCATCATCCACATAATATTCCTTCTTTGGCATGAAGAGTATTTTTTTACTGGCCTCCCTGTCTTCTCAATCTTTGTTTCTCCATATTAAGTAGTAAAATTCCTTGAACTATTTCCCATCAATTTTGTTTCTTCAATCACTTTCAAGAACTTCTGATGGGCCTCCCTGGTGGCGCAGTGGGTTAAGCAACGCACTATGAAGCAAACCGCAGCCACTGCAGCACGAGTTCGATCCCCGGCCAAAGAGGGGACTCACATGGTACAACAGACCTCTCCTGCCTCGCCCACTGCTCCCCTCAGCAGTGTATTTCAGTCTATCCACTTGTTCTGCTTCCTACTTTGTTTCTGGTGAGTCCTCTCACCATCCTCACCTCTGGCCTGTACCCCGGTATTTGTATAAATAAATAAATCTTAAAAAAAAAAGACTGGCTGCCCTGGAAGAAAAGGGAACTCTGCTAATAACTGCTTTTGGACTTTAACTGCAATATCAGTTCTTCCCTGTGTCCCTAGTCTGCTGACCTACCCTGCAGATTTGAACTTGACAGTCACTGTAATCAATATGAGCCAATTCTATAAAATGAATCTCTCTATATATTTATCTAAATCTCATTGGTTCTGCTTCTCGGAGACCCCAACTGTATGTGTGTGTGTGTGTGTGTGTATACATACATACTCACACACACGGTCTTTGTGCACTTTGAAGTCAGATGCATCTGGGTTTTGAATTGTACCTTTGGCACCATGTTACTCAGTTTTATATCTGGGCTTCCATTTCCTCATCTGCTAACATGAGACAATAACCTGAACCTCTCAAAACTACTGTGTAGATTAAAGGAAATCATGTATTAAGCTTAGTCCACAGAAACTGCTCAGTGAGCATGGGTTCCTATTACTGTCACTGATGTTACAGCCACATACAATGAAGATTGTCTTCCTAAACTTGTTACACAGGAACAATTTAAGGACTTGCACTTTTTCTTCCTCTCCATAGCTCCATGAAATGTGTTTTGATCACATAACATTCATCTTGAGTTGTATATTTAAAATGTTATATTTGCAGTATGGAAACTGACAGTGACAACTTACTTGAGCTTCTGTAATTTGCAATTTGGATCTTTTAAGCCTTCACAGAGCAATTTCATAGCTGAAGCTTCCAGTTTTGTTTCACTAAATTCCAGCTCTGTGAGCCACTGATTGGTGCTGAGAACGGCTGCTAGTGCCCCACAAGAAGCAGGAGAAATAAGACATCGGTACAACCTTCAGAGAACAGAAGAATGACTTCATTACCTTATTCATGCTTTCTCACTCCACAAACAGAAACGGGCAAGAATGATATGGACACAGACAACAAATCCGCCTGCTATTGGTTACCTCAGTGCCTGTAAGATACAGTTTGGTTGTTTTAATCCTTCACACAATAGCTTCATTCCTGAATCTTCCAGAGTATTTTTTACAAATTCCAAATCTTTCAGATACTGGTTGGTTGCAAATACTAAAGAGAGGTCCCTGCCACAAGAAGCTGTGAGGCGGCAGAAAATGAGTCTGTGTGGAAAAAAACACATTTCAAAGGAAGAAGAAAACAGCAATCTCTGTAAAGGTACCTGTTTGCACCCTGGTTGCTTCCTGTGGTGCCAGTTGCTGAAAACACAAAAACAAGACCCAAACTTTGTGCTCACATAATGGCCATTTAGTGGGGGAAAGAGATTAGAAAATCA
This sequence comes from Galemys pyrenaicus, assembly GCA_019455555.1. Lineage (NCBI taxonomy): Eukaryota > Metazoa > Chordata > Mammalia > Eulipotyphla > Talpidae > Galemys > Galemys pyrenaicus. Next base: position 378,361 of record JAGFMF010011954.1, read on the forward strand.
TGGACTATAATGCAGTGTGAAAAGTACTGCAAGTGGAATGCACAAGTATCGGGGGTAAGGTTCGGAGGATCAGAAATACTTATAAGAGCAAGAGACACTTGTGTGCTGTTGTGAAAGGGGGAATAGAAATTGAGTAGGAGTTAGGTGGAAAAGGATCACGGAAATGGGGAGAACATGAGAGGCTAAGGAGAAATTCACTCATGGTGGAGCCTTTGCTAAGCCCAGGAAGCAAGAAAGAGGATGCTTCACTTGAGAACCTGTCAACTATAAATCTGAGACACTCCCCAAGGGAGGAGTAGGGCCATTTAAAAAAAAACTAGAAGGATATATAGCAAAGTATTAGCACTGGTCATCTTCCAGGTTGGGCAAAGAGTGGGATTACACAGAGACATTTACTTTCTAGGTATTTAAAAATTATTTAAAATGACCAGAAGTCATCTGGGAAAAAGACTTTTTTTAATTTATAAGGCACAATGCATGCATATTATAAACAATTTTCATAATAGAGAAAAATATAAAGGACAAAGTTTTTTTTAAGATTTATTTTATTTATGTATGCATACAAGAACTGAGGTATAGGCCAGAGGTGTGAGGGTGAGAAGATTTACTGGAGAAAGAATGGGGAGCAGAAATGGCAGAGCTACTGAAACACACTGCTGAGGGGAGCAGCTGGCGAGACAGGAAAGGTCTGCTGCACCATATGGGTCAGCTCTTGGCCAGGGATCGAACTCACGTGGCTGGCTATAGCTTGATAATTCTGAGACTTTAACCTTTGGGCCACAATTGGATGCCCCAATTTTTTTTAAGCATGGTATTTCTACCACACAAAGGTCATCAGGGTTAAAAATTTTGGTATGTAACTTGTCGGAATTTTTATGCTTGCAGATATATAGAGTTACATGTTCTTTGTAACAAATGAAATCATAGAAAAATGTCTTTTAAAAAGATAAAAACTTCTTCCCAACTGCCTCTCCAACTCATAAACAACGTTAAGAATATGGTGTTTACAACAAAAACAAAGTAAAGAATCCAGTCCAAAAAATGGGTAGAAGAGCTAAAAAGACACTTCTCCAAAGCGGAAATGCAAATGGTCAACAGGTATATGGAAAAATGTTCAACTTCACTTACAATCAGAGAAACGCTAATCAAACCACAATGAGATACCACCTTACACCAGTAAGAATGATACGTATTTAAAAAACTAGCAACTACACATGTTGGCGAGGATGTGGAGAAAAAGGAATTATTTTACACTGCTGGTGGGAATACAAACTGGTCCAACCTCTATGGAAAGCTGTGTGGAGGTTCCTCAAACTACTAAAATTGGAGCTACCATATGACCCAGCAATTTCACTCTTTGGAATCTAGCCAAAGGACACAAAAACATTATTTCAAAAGGACACCTGCACACCTATGTTTATTGCAGCACTTTTCACAATAGGCAAGCTATGGAAACAACCCAAATACCCCAAAATAGATGACTGGATCAAGAAGATGTGGTATATATACACAATGGATTATTATGCAGCAATCAAAAAAGACAACCTCATGCAATTTTCAGCGACATGGATGGAAATAGAAAGGATTATGTTCAGTGGAATAAGCCAGAAAGAAAAAGAAAAATATCGGATGAATTCACTTACAGGAGGAATGTAGAGGAAACAAACGAGGGACTAAGGGAAAAAATAACTATAACAAATTAAAAATCAAAATCAACAGACAACTATAAATCTGAGACACCCCCCCCCAAGGGAGGAGTAGGGGGAAGGAACAAAATGGGTGGGAAGAGCACAAAGGACTATGGTGATGTGCACGGGTGAATTGGTGATGGGAATTTCACAGGGATGAGAAATCTACACTGTACAAAATTTTAAAATGAAGTAAAATAAATATTAAAAAGACAAAAAAAGAAAGTGGCAAAGCAAGGCATTGCTGTTTTATCCTATAAGCTTTAGAAAACCATAGAAGATTTTAAGAGACATTATTAGATGCCTCTGATACACAGTAAAGGTACAGACAAGAGGGCTACAGTACTTCAAGGAAGAAATGAGGTGGAAGAAAAAGGGGGTGAGGGGCACTGGACTAAGTTGAAGAAGCGTTAGATGAAGGACGACAGGTCCAGGACATGCTTTATGAGTTTAATGGCCAAAGATTTATGACCATTAAGTGACCACAGTGTTTGGTCCTGGGCCAATGGGGGATGAAGCTGTTCTCTGGCTCTGTCTTCTTCTTCCAGGGGCTACTAAGACCACTGAGGAGTAAGGGTTGTTTTCTCCACCAGAACATTCTCTAGAAGAGAAGGAGGAGGTCTCCCCTCTCCCTGTGGTCAGACTACTACAGAGGTTTGTGCTTGATTTTTGTACTTGCTTCACTCCTTGCAGGACCAGCTAAGCCTATAAGGCCTTCAGTCTTCATGGCCTTGAAAACCAAGAACTCTTGTGGTGGGTTCTGACATGGCGTGGTGGAGTTCATCAATGAGAAGATGGCCAGTCAAGTGAACAGCCCGAGTTCTACCTCACAAATAGATTCCTGTCCTGGGAGGAAGTGAAGTACAAACTTAGAGCCATCTTGGAGGACAGTGACATGCCCAGGTAAATCAAAGAGGCCTGTGCCTGGGGTAGCCTGGCCTTGAGCATGTGCTCTGCCTGTAGACAGGGCCACTCAGGCACAGGGTGCAGTGGCTACATGACTTAGCCAGACTTCACAAGTTGGCTGCTCAGTCCTTGACCTCACCATGCAACAGGAGGTGGAGAGCAAGGATGCAATCTAAAGGCTGAGGCAGATCCCAGCCACTTTGGTGGTGGTATGCATAGAGCAGGACTTCCTGAGGTGGAAGCTCTTCATACAGTAAGATCACCCACACTGGTCTCTGTCCCAACCCCCTCTCCATTCCCAGAAGGGGTCTCAACTTTGCCCACTTCTCTCCAGGAGATGGGATCTCCTGAGGATCAAGTCACAGTGGGGCCAGGACTGTCCACTGCTGGTAGGGCTAGGACAGGAGGAGGTAAGAAGGAAGAGACAGTGGGGGCTGCTATTGCTACTGCTACAGCTGCTAGTGTCGCTGTAGGAACAGGAGGAAGAAGGCAGGAGACGGAGGCAGAGGGAGCAGAAGCCACAAAGGAGCTGGGTAGGAGACCTAGTGCAGCTTCTTGGAACTGTGTACCAGAAAAATTATACTGCTGGTAGGCAGAGGGAAGGGGGTCTCATGTCAGTGGAAACAGCCTCGTTTTATTTCTCTGGGATCAAGGTGCCTGGGTCCACAACCTCAACATCACCCCTTTCTGTCCAGCTCCCTGCTTCATTCACATACTCATACTCACACCCTTCATCCCCCTTCCAAGCCACACCCATACTATCCCAACATGGGCCCCTCTGTTATTAGCATGCCATCTGATAGGGGTGGAGGTAGAGGGTAGACCCTCAAGAGTTTCAAAGAAACAGGAGAGATTCAGATCCCCTTCAGCAGAGAAGACCTCTGGTATTTCACAGGTCTGGGACTGGGACTGTCCTTGGTGTAAAGCTGTGAATCTTTCATGTAGGAAAAATTTTCTTCCACTGTAGGAGAGAAATCTGGCCACAAAACTCTTAGATTTAGAAATGTGTACTAGAACAAAAACATATCCCAATGAGAGGCCAGATTCTGGAGGAGGGGTGAGGTAGCAGAGGGTCTGGAAGAATGCAGAAAAGGGTGGGTAGGGCAAGAGAATTGCGAGAGGTTGGCAAGGGGATGGGGGATGAGGTACGGGTGGTGGCTGGGGAGGTTATAGATTTGGGGGTTGAGGGAGAGAGCTGCAGAGAGACAGACATGTTTTGATAACCCCGTGTGTTTTCCAGAGTGTTAGCGCTCTGTGTTAGTTTAGTGTTAGTTGGTTAGTTTAGTTAGTGTTAGTTTGTGTGTCCGTCTTTTCCCAAACTTAGTACATTACACACCTGGGCATGTATGTAACCACCTATTCCCACCCCAAACTAGGTCTTAGATGACTGGAGCAGGAATGGTCATCTGACCCATCCTGGGCCAAACAGATTCTCCAGCTGGAGAGTCTAAATATAGAGACAGGGGCCTCCCTGGTGGCGCAGTGGGTTAAGCAACGCACTATGAAGCAAACCGCAGCCACTACAGCACGAGTTCTATCCCTACCGCCGGTCAGGGAGGGGACCACATGGCGTAGCAGACCTCTCCTGCCTCGCCCGCTGCTGCCCTCGTGGTGTGTTTCAGTAGATCTGCCTGTTCTGCTCCCCACTCTGTCTGGTGAATTCTCTCACCTCCCATGACTCTGGCCTGTACCCCAGCTCTTGTATGCATAAATAAGTAAATCTTTTAAAAAATAAATATAGAAACAGATTCCTTAAGATGGTGATGGGCGATGAAGCAGTGGGTCACCTGGAGCTGGGGCCACGGCCAGAGACGTAGACACCTAGACCACAGCTGAGGTCTGGCCCTGGTTGGGGAGCAGAACCGTGTTCTTTACAGATGTGAGGTGTCTTTAACAAAGGCCAGTATGAAGGCTGGGAGCAGACACAGGGCAGCAAAGAGCAGTAGATCCTGTGAGCCCACAGATGGAGAGGCGACCTGCCCACTTTTCCTTTCCCTGCGACAGTGAAATACCACTTTACAAATGTCTTATGTCTTAAGTTAACTTGGAGTAAGTGCCTGTTTGTGGCAACCAGATTATATTTAAGTCAGAATTTGTCTCCAGAATTGCAGTTGCAAAACACAGACCATCAAATAAAATGTTGAGCTGAGGAGGTGCATGAGGGAGAGAAGGGGAGCAGGGATTCGTGCATCCCAAGATACTCCACAACATGAAACATTCAGGTTCTGAGCCAGTTCTATCCCAAGAAATGATTGATGCAGGCCTGGGGTTAACCTTGACTGAGAACTCTGCAGAGATTGTCTCCCCTAAGAGAACCCCCCAGGCTGCATTCAGAGGACGCCAGCGCTGGCTGCAGATGAGGACAGCTATGACTTCAGCCCCTTGACAGGAGAACCCTTCCCAGTTCCCAGGAGGCAGAACCAGGAACACATCTGAACAGGGAACTCATGCCACTGCCAAGGAGGTGAGTCAGTGGCTGACAGTGCCCGAGGCCTTGCCGGTCTAGACCTCAGAGCAAAGTGTAGTTCCAGCCTGGGAGTCCCTCTGCCGGCCCCCCACAGGCTAAATGTGAAAGGGGAGCCTGGTTACAAAGCTCTTGGTGAATCCACAGAGGTGGAGCAGACTGTCCCAGTGTAAATCAACCTCCCGAGGGAGGGGGTGAAGGAGGGAGAGGATGGGTGTGCCCCCCATGGCCATCCAGAGCTGAGGGGGCTAACTCTATGGCTTTGCCCACAGGGAGAAGCATGGGGAAGGTCACACCTGGAGGAGACCGAGACACTTCCATCGCCTAGGGACTGTGGACCTAGAGACTGAGCTGCACTGGCCTTGAGACCTCTTTGCAGCAGCTGGATGTGACTCTGGGGTGTCTCCTGTTGGGGCATGTGTGGATTGGGGGCCAGAGCCCTACTCAGAAATGTCCTTGGTTTTGTTTCTATCCTTCTAGGGCCGGGTTTCCCAAGTCCGCACTCTCAGCACCTGGGGTTGGATAATTCTTTGTTATGGGGGCTGTCCAGTACACTGAAGGATGTTTAGATGGTTAAGAGATGTAATTCCTGGCCACTAGGTGCCACTAGCTTATCCCTGCTCCAGCCCCAGCCGTAGCCACCAAAAATGGCTCCGGAAATTGGCTGCCTGAGGGCAAAATCGCCTTGGCTGGGGACCCTGGAGGCAATGAGGTGCACAGGCCCTCAGAACAGAGGGAAGGGAGTAGCAAGGCTAGCTTACTCTGCAGTGAGCAGGGCTGCAGGGAGCCCCCC
>JAGFMF010011954.1:384370-405388 GCA_019455555.1 Galemys pyrenaicus
GCTAAGTATATGACACATGTGTATGCCTGTGTTACAGCTTTACGTTTACATAAACATAGAGCAAAGTCTAGAAAGAGATTTAACAAACAAGGTGTTACCGAGGGAAGATAGGATCAGAGGCAGGTAGTGCTGGGGTACAGGTGGGGTGTGGGGTGATACGGTAGTTTTTATATCTTTTTAAATATCTTTATATACTTCTGTGTTGTGTAAAGTGAACCAACCAAATGTTCACAAATATACCCAAAAAAAGGAAGTGAATTTGCTGACTTGAGTGGATTTGAAAAGAATACCTCTTTCTCTGGGACAGGAAGGAAGAAGGAGAGCAGACAATACTCTGTGTGGTGACAGTGTAGGATGCGAAGCAGGCTCCTACAGAACAGTCTGTGTGTTCTGATGTGGGGAAACAACCAGACAAGGCACCTGGGAGTGAGCAAGAAGTGTGGGGGGGGAGGGGTGGCTTCACAGAGTAGTAGCACTTTGAGAAATAAATGCAGAGGCCAGGATGGGGAATAAAGACAGAGAAAAGGATCACCTGCATGGAGCGGGGCAGGATTCAACTAAAAGAAAACCTAAGACTAAGCCAGTGGAAGCTGGGAAGAGAAAGGAGGAGCTAGGTTCCCAGAAGGGCACGGGACACAAATCTCTAACACTGTCAACCCACTTGCTACAGCAAAAGCTGCACATTCAAAAGTGAAAGATGCACAAGGGGAGGGCAGGGCTCGGCACCTGAACTCCCTACCCCTTCTAGGCTCACAGTCTAGCACTTCATTTGCTGCACCACTAGGGAAAGTTTGAGCAATAGTTATACTGTCACCTGGGAGTGCACCTTCTAGTAGCCCAGTCTTTACCTGCAAATATGTGAGAGTTTAAAGCAAAGTTCAACTTACTTCAGGTCTTTAATTTTACAGTTTGGATTTCGCATTGCTTGGCAAAGCAAGTGTAGCCGAGACACTGGCAAATTAAGCAGCTGAAAAGGCCTAAAAGAAATGAGAAGGCAAAAATACTTTTAGATGAAATAATTTAAAACACAATTTTAAGTAAAAGGCTTGTTTTGGCCTCTGTTACCTAATTTACCTCTCCTGAAAACCTTAAGCTTCTTAAGGTTTTCCTTACCTGTTTTGCAGGTAAGGAAATTAAACCACAAAAAAAGTAATTTGCCCAAGATCACATGGGGAAAAACAGAACTGAGGTCAGTACCCAGGTCTGACTCCAAAGCCAAAACCATATAACCAGGTGTCAGGTACTGAGGTAAGCACTTTACAAGTTATCTCATGTGGTCCTTCACCTAGAGACAGGTATTGTCATCACCATTTTGCAGATGTTCAGAGAGGTCAGTGACTTACCCAAACTATCTTTACAATATAACTGATTCAAGGTTGTCGCTATAGAAGAATTAACAAGAGTAACTTGAGAGCTAGGAAAGTGCAATAATAAATTCTCAGTCAACATGCTTGGGAAGGGAGTATTTGGGGTTAAATTTTGAAAAGAGTTTAAGCCCTTTAACAAAGACAATAAGAACTGGGGATGGAAAGTCTATCTAGGCAGATGTTCTGGAAACAAAAAATGAAACAGTAGCCCCTTTTTGTCTCCATCAGTGTATAAATCTCTCAATGTAGTATCCCACTGTTTTACTTTATAGTATACAGTTGGAGTGAAGGTGTCATGAATTTGGCAAGGCATTATAGCCCTGTAATTCATAATTATCAGTCCTCCCCTACCTCTTTTCCACAAGTCTCAAATACAAGCTCTTGCTACATCTTCCTTTCCCTCCCAACTTCCCTCAGACATAGGCCCTATGCTCATTTCCACCTCTATGCTCTTGCCCACTGAGGATATACAGCTATGAAAGATTCAGTGAGCTCACTACCCAAGGAGAAGTTTCTTGCAAACTTCTCATGTCCTCCAGGTAACTTACCCCTCAGCCACAACTAACGAAGAAGCACTGTCCATGAGAACACAAGTACTAAGAACACATATGACCAGTGGCATTTTCTAGATAATACAGTTCTAAGTCTTGTTGACTGCTTTTGTGAAAGTCAGTAAAACTGTATTTGTAGCACACAGAATCCTTACTATTTAAGTGTTTACTTACGTCTTTTGGAACTTCTACCCTCAACCCTCTGTGAAGGTACAAGATCACAAGCTTTCCGGCAATACACACAGGAAGGGGGCTCAGCCCCTTACTAATCTGGAGCTCTGTGAGGTTTCAGTGATGAAGTATGTATAGAGAAGAGTGATGACCAACTAACTCAGTGTTTGGTTTACAACCTTTTCCAGAATGGTCGTCTACAGTACAGCAGAGTCCTCAATGATAACTGTGATGGTCTACATGCCCTTAATACTTGATATCTATAAGCACATTTACATAGTAACAATGAAGATTAACACACACAGACATGCATGCATGCACACTTCTAAGTGGTGATTCAGCGCAGAGCCTGGCAATACTAAGTGCTCAAAAATATTAGCTTTCCCTCAGTGTCTACCTAGGCCAACACATGGTGGCTTTTTAATAAGCCCTTACTGTGTGGACTGACATAAAACTTGGAAAGAAGGGATGAGTTCTTTTATTTAGTAACAATGCTAGAAATGCTCCTATGCCTGAATACTTGAAATAAACAAGCAGGTACATAACTTCTGAAGGCTAAAACATGGCAGAAAGACATGAATATACTCACTGATTTAGTGTCAAGGCTGATGGCATGAATGCTGAAGCTCGCTCTTCCTCCTCAAATCCAAGTAGGTGCTGACATTTCAGAGACACTGACAGGTGACTGTCGCTGCTTTTTACACAGAATGACATTGTCAGAATGTCCATTTTTGTATAGGTAGGCTGAAGCAGTATAATTGACTGTAAATCACCAGTTACCCTTTTTGCATATTCTTCTTCCTGCATCTCATACAAACAGTGAAACAAGTCCATTGGCTCAATCTGAAACTTAAAAGATTTATCCTTAATTTCTTTCTCAGTCCACTGCAGTAACTCTTCTCGAAGTCCTGGAGAAACCTTTCTTCCAAAAATGGATTCCACAACCTTTCCCTTTTGTTCATGTAAGAGGCCAAATAAGAACTGTATTGTTAGTGATGAAAACCCTTTTCCACATTGTTGGAATATTTCTTCCCAAGTTTTCCCCACTTGATCTAAAAACATCCAGCTGCTGTCATTCTTCAGAGCGTAGAACACAGCAGTTAAGAACTCTTGGAAACTGAAGTGAAGGAAAGTGTAGACATTGATATCGCTTTCAGTTTTTTTCAAAAAGTGATTGAGAAAAGTGCAAGTGGTATCATACACTCCTATCCCATGTCTTCTGAGGTCTCTGACTTCAAATAGGACTCGATTGTTCTGTAGTCCCTCTGCAGCCAAAGAGCAAAGGCCCCACAGGCAACTTTGTCCCTTCCACACCGAGATGCCTACAAGGGTTTTGAGGCACTTGGAAAAGTAGAAAAGATACACATCAGTCATGGTCACAAGTGACCTCATAAGAGTCCTGTCACCATCTTCCTGGGACTGTAGGACACTGCAGATCATCCAGGAGATGATGGGAAGAGAAGACAAAACATCAAGGACTTCATTTTCTCGCAGACCATAAAAGACTCTCATTGCTGCATTAGCACCTGAAAAATGACTCAAAAAATATGCTCTCTTTTCAGCATCTGTAAAACACAGGAGCTCTGCCTGGACAGGCTCTTTCAACAGAGAGTGGAGTTTCTTCATAGTCGTAGGCCTGGCAGTTATCAAGAGGGAAGATTCAGGGAACAGTTTTTTTGTCACGAAACTACGTAGGAGGGTCTCTACTGGCTTCTTCTCCAAGGGGTCAGCACTAAGATCCTCCTCCTCATCAGCTACAGGGCACTGAAGCTCAGGAAATCCATCAAGAATGAAGAGAAGCTTCTCTGGATATGTCAGAATAATGCTCAAGATTGGTCCACTTACATCTTGAAAAGTGTTTGTGATCAGGTCAGCAGCGCTCAGGTTGGCAATGTGACTTATTTCTCTGCAGTTTACATAGATGAGATAGTCAAACCTGCCTGGGGTAACCATTCCCGCTGCCCAGTCAAACATGAACTTGTGCACCACAGTTGTTTTCCCAATGCCAGCACATCCTTGAAGCACCACAGTTTGGGGTGAGCTGATGCCCTTTTCATCAGGATCAAATATGTGTTCCATCTCAATAAAAGTATCTTCATGAGGAATTCCACATGGTGTTTTTTCTGATATTCCATGATCTTTTACAATAAGTAGCCGTGACTCTATATGCTTGCCATGGTGATAGCATTTGTCATCTCCTAGTTTTAGGTATTTTTCTTTTAGATGTTTTCTAAATACTTCCCGGTAATCTAATAAGGTAACACTAAGAGTTAGTAAACATTATACAGAACAACTATTACTAATACCACCATCACCATCTCCACTTGGAGGTCTCAAAGGCTCCTCCAATGTTACAGGTCTAAATCTGAGTTCTTGACTTCTATAAGACTAACCCACTCCCACCCCAAAAACCTTCTGCAGGCATCTCAATTAAATGGTGCTCAGAAAAATGTTAGGAGTTATTCTTTATTTCTTTTCATTACTTCAATCCTCCATGTCCAATCAAGTTAACAGGCTTATCATTTACACCTCAAAAATAAGCCCCCAATCCATTTATTTATTGCTGTGTTCTCAAATACCACCCAAATCCAAGGCACTATCAACTCTTTCTTGAACTGAAGAGACTCCGGCTCATCTACTCTTGCCTACCTATAACTCCTCTCCACACAGCAGCCAACATTATCTTCTTAAAATAATTATTAGATCATGTCACTGTCCTGCCCAAGACCTTCCAAGAGCTTTTCTTTACACTTGGTATAAAGTGCTAAACTCTTACCTCATCTTAGAAGGTGTGCCACAATCTGGGTGCAAACTACCTCCTCTCCCCATCATTTTATAATCATTCCCTCTCATTACGGACACTGCTCTGATTTTAGCTGCTCACAAGTGCCATGCTCTTTCCCACTCTGTGGTCTTTCCACTAGCTGTTTTCTCTGTCTGGAACACCATTCCTCCTGCTCTTCTTATGGAGAGCTCCTTCTACCCCTTCAGATCACAATTTCCTAGAAAAGGTCTTACCTAACGAATTTAAAGTCAATCCTTTCTTTATTTTTTTCCCTCCCTATAGATCCTTCATAGCACTTATCACAATTTGTAATTGCCTTGTTTATTTTCCCATTGTTTCCCCCTCAAAACAACAATCTACATCGAGACAGTGACCCTATCTATCTTCTTCATTACAGTATTCTAAACACCTAGCATGGCACCTGGCACAATATTGGCACTCAATAAATATTTAATGACTATAGATATAAATTCTTTTGAATTAAGAAAGTCACTTATCATTGCTTATTGTAAATCACTGTATAAATTATATATACTACACTAGGCCCTTCACATACATTTCTGATTGAATTCTCACAATGACCCCTGAAGTAGATAATATCTACATTTTATAGTTGAAGAAATTAAAAGCTACAGCTAAGGCTGGAAATTAACAGGTGTGCAATCTATGCACAAGTCTTGTGTTCAGAAAGACCCATGGTTGGTGCAATGTTTTGCTGGTGCTGTTACGAAATTCTTAATAATTTTTGAAGATGGAGTTCTGCTTTTTATTTTACACCAGTCATGCTTAAAGTTCTGCCTTTTATTATGTATCCAGTCATGTTTAAAGTTTTAGGTAACTTGTCCAAGGTTGGACAGAGACTTAAGATTCAGGTTTGCCTGAAACCATGGTATCTGTGGTTAAAAGCAGATACTACATCATCTTTCGCCTTCTGCAACTAGAAAAAAATGATTTATTGAATAAGTTAACAAGTTCAAATTTCTATTAAGTGAATGTCTAAATGAGCATTTCTCAAATAAGTGTTCCTTGGGAACACTATTTTGTGAGACATTGATAGGAGAGCAGTGAAAAGAAGTGTTCTGTGGTCAATTAAGTTGAGGAGAATACACCCTTACCTCCTTTTAGAATTTCTCAATGCATATTAGCATATGAAAACTTCTGAGAAGTATTTCCATTAAAAAAGGCCCTTTAACTTTGTTTAAACTTTGTTTAATGTTTAGATGACTCCAGAACCCTTCTCTAAAAGCAAAACTATCAACTTCTGGAAATAGTGTTCTGTAGAACTCAGTTTGGAGAATACCATAGATAAGGGTTTGCAATTTTTTTCTGTAAAATTTCATAAATAATGTAGACTTCTGGGTCTCTACTGCAATTACTCAACTGCCATTTTTGCACAAAAGCAGCCAAAGACAATATGTAAATGAAAGGGATGGCTGTTTTCCAGTAAAACTTTTATTTATATAAATAGTCAGCTGGCTGGATCTGGCCCACTAGCTGCAATTTGTTGATCATGATCTAGATCATTCCAGAAGCAGGCTAGTCTATTTTAACTATAAAATTCTCTAACATCTTACTACTTATCCACTACCATCAGTGGTCTTCTGAGTATTCAAGTATATAGTCTATATTATAGACATCCTATTTCTTATGACAGTCTGGGAATTTTTAGATATTACAAAAATCAATTATTACTGCCCCAATGAATAAGGGGTAAGAAATGGATGAGGAGTGGAGGTGAGCAGCCAGGCTCTTGGGCACTCTTCCCAAAACAGAAAAAAGAGTAAAACAGAAAAGACATTTACCTGTAAGCTCCTTCCATGAAAATGAAACCAGAGAACTTGAAGCAGCTGTGGGAGGAAAAGAGTTGGCATTCAGAGTAGCACAAATACACTGAAATACCAAAACTTGAACTATAGAGAAAGTCAGCCACGTTGTTATAGCCATCATGCTGTTCTCCAAACAGAAATGCCATGAATAAAGTCAATCACCTATCCTAACTGGCTTGCAAAGGCAGCTTATAACTAATATCCAGCAAATAGCAACACATAAGAATTCATACAGGTACATGTAGGATGTAAAGATTTTGTTTATAAGATTAATAAATAAAATTTTAGGCAAGAAAACAAAGGGACATTATTTGAAGTGACTATTTCTGGTATTTTGGTTTCCAGTATAGCCTATTGCTTCTTTTAGTGTTTCTGTTGAACCTAACTTGTTAATGGGAAAGAAAAAGGCATTGCTGGTGATAGTCTGACAGATATACAATGACCTACATCCAAATACATACACACAATGCACAAGCACACAACACACCTTCACATCCCTATAAGTTTTTAGTACTGTTTGCACACCTTTGAAAACAAGAGCAAGACCTATATTTGGGAGAAGGTGTGGCTAAGTGGAGAGGAGGAAGCAGAGCCTATGAGAGTAGATATTAGAATATCACAGAAATGGGCAGGTAATGAGTGGTCCGTTGAAAATAACAGATATCTATTACCCACAACTCAACATCCTTGGAATTCAGGAATCAGCCCCAAGGGGAAATACTCAAGCAATCTTCATGCTTTGTTTGCTCTTTTGTGCTAATTTCCATTGTTCTGGTAAAGGGAAAGACTTAAGGGCCTTCTATGATTATAAACATTTTTTTTATTATAAACATTTTTATGATTATGGAAAACAGTAGAAACCACAGTTGTCTTTTTCCCTTCCCTTTCTTTTTGCTCATTTTGGGAAACAAAAATTATAGAGACATTTTCAAGAGATTGTTAATGGGTAAATACTACATCCATGTAATACCTTAATATACATACATCTATATACATGCAAAAACTTTGTAAAGATTGGAAGACTCCCAAGGGCTAAATGAAGAAGTAGAGGAAAGAGAATGAACAGAATTATCTAAACATACCCTTTCCTACCTCATTCAGTTACTCACCTTTCTGCTTAGACAATAAACTCCAGGTACACGCAGGTTCCATATCTTTTCTTTTCTTCTGAGTGTTCATCCTGGCAAGTTGAAAAAACTGCAATAGAAAACAGAAATGATAATTGTAAAGCCTAGTGGAAATCCAGAGTAAAAAAGCAACTCAAGAAAGACTCTTCACTTAAGGCATTTCACATCTGAGGAATTAAAAAATCCAGTAACTAAGTAGATAGCTGGGGTGGGACTGGGAAGATGACATAAAAACAGACCACAGCTGAAGAGAAAAATTAGAAAAGAGGATAGACTTTTGAAGAGTACAAATATGGAGATTATAAAGTTGGGCTCTGAACTGGGTCACTATGGGAAGCACAGGGAGTATACCTCTCATGTTTGGGGTCAAGATAAGAAAGAATGACCGTGTCCTTCAACAGCATATTCTTGACATCATTAGAAAAGGGTGAGTTATGACTACATATTGCAGTATTGTGGAATGAAGAAACCATGTAGAGAAGTCAGGAGACATAGGTGCTAGTCCCATTTCTGTTAATATCTACCTATGGACCTCGAATAAGAGTCTTCTCCTTTCAAGGTCTGTTTTATTATTTTTGAAATGACTGAGGCAATAGAGGATATGGAGAAAAGGAAATCTTTGTACACTATCATTGAGAGTGTAAACTGATGCAGTACCCATGTTACAGGGCAGGTAAAGGAGCACCCCAAAACCCCCAAACCTGCCCTCTCTGAATGGGTTTTGCCATCCGCTGCATTAAGACAGACATATACAGCCTTTAATGGAAAGGAGCTTTAATACAATTAGGGTACAATACAGAAAGGACAAAGAACGTTGTTACTAAGTTAAGCATCCAAAGTTACCCATCTCCTTGAGGGTAAAAGTCCAGCCAAATAGGATTGGCCCAAAGCAAGGCCCCAAAGCCCGCCACAAGTCTAAAGGACCTTTCAGCAGAGACCCATAGAAAAGGGTCAGAAAGAGTCAGACAAATCCGGGAGGAAAAGAGCAAACTCAAAATCAAGATGAAAGCTGCCATCGTTCACCTCCCCACGGGTCTCTCACCCACATCTGTTCCAACCAGTCCAAGACCAAAAAACAAGCAGTTTCTTCACATGTTGCTCTGCTCCACGTGCCTCTTCCAGGTCTCTTTGCTGCTCTCCATCCTGCTTCCTTCTTCCTCCCTTCCTTCTGTCCTCCTCTCTGCAGAATCTTCTTTCCCTGCTCAACTCCACCCACTTAGGGTGGAACTGGGATTCTGGAAGTTCCCCCTTTCCTGGGGACGACCCTGTTACAACCATGGCATACAATAATGGTGATTCCTCAAAAAATTAAAAATAGAACTACCATGTGATTTATCAATTCCACTTTTTGGGTATAATCCCAAAGAAAAGGAAAACACTTATTCAAAATTGCTTTGTTCATTGTAACACTGTTTACAAGATATGGAAAAAGCGTGTCCATCAATGGATGAATGAATAAAGAAAATGAAATCACAAGTGTTAATATATCACATGTGGACATTAGGGTGTATACATATACAGAAGTATATTGTTTAACAATGAAAAGGAAATCTTGCCTTTTGTGATGTAAATGGGCTTATTTATGCTAAAAGAATAAGTCAGATAGAGAAAGACAAACACCACATCATCTGACTTATCTGTGAAATATAAAAAATAAACCAAGCTCACAGAAGAAGCAAAAGATAAATGGTGCCAGAGAGATGGGCAAAATGAGTGAAGGTTGTGAAAAGGTACAAGCTTCCAGTTATAAAAGAAAGAAGTCATGGAGATGTACAGCATGTTGACTATAGTTAACAATATCCTGTTGCATATTTAAAAGTTGCTAAAAGAGCAGATCTTAATCATAGTAGCAGATTATCATCACAAGAAAAAGTTTTTGCAACTGTAAGATAATAATGTTAACTATGTAATGATCATTTTGCAACATATACAAATAGTGAGACCTTATGTTATATATTTGAAACTAATATAATGTTGATCGTTAATTGTACTTAATTAAAAAAAAGAAGTAGAAAAAAATTCCAGCTTAAACATACTGGGATTACATGGAATGAGAAAACAATGGATTTTTGCTATTTATATGATAGTACCTTTGTATGCGTAAGTATCCTGAAAAGTATGGGATCATATTGGTAATAAACAGCAGGAATCCTCGAAAAATGGCAAACCTTTTGTTTGCAGACTGAACATTGTTAAGAGCCATAGTTCTCTATCTTAATAGTACATTAGAATCACCTTCACACACTACACACATTAGATTTTTTTTCCTTTTTTGCACTTACCACATCCTAATATCATTGATAATTTACTTATGTACATACTTATTTGGTCATTGTCAGTCCCATCTAAATTGAATTATTGAGCCCAATTCTCAGCCTTTGTCTGAGTTTTGCAGGTCTACACAAAAGAAATGGAGCTTATTTTCCCACCTCTTGTTTGTGAGCTCAAGCTTGAGACTTCCTTCAGTTAATGGAGTGTACAAAGATGTGACCCAAGCAAAGGCTTAAAATGTGTGTGCACAGTTGGACACACCCCCTCTCGATTCTGCCACTAGTGTAAGAAGAGCCATGAGAGAAACAAGGTTCCAGCTAATCCACTGACCCAAGAAGGATGAGAAATACCTGAAGCAATCACCCCAATTGACCCACAGTCCTGCAGCAATAGAAGAATCACCTCAGCCTGAATCAGAGTGGTTCAACAGAGCCCTGCCTAATCAACTGAATCCCAGCGGCCTGCAGATTAGTGAGAATAAGTGCTTAATAAGGTCTTAATTTTTCATAGCACTGTGATTTTGTGGTTGCTACATATGGTATTGGAAATAGCTAACTGATACATTTTGCCAGATTCTAAATGCCTACAATTGTTTTCAACAGAGTAGACATTCATTAAATGTTTATTGAATAAGTTGAATGAGTGACTAAAGCTTTAAAACAAATTCAATTTCTAGTCCACATTTCTGATAAATTAAATCAGAATCTTCAATGATGAGGTGTGGCATTGATTTTTTTTCTAAAGCTCCGCAGGTATTTCTAAAACTAAGCCAGGAGAGAGAGTGACTGTTCTATGATTTCTAATAGAGGAAAGAGTGCACTGGTGAAGTACACAGGTTTCAAGCCCTGACTCTACCATTTCCTGTAGGACAGCCATGGAGTTAACATCTCTCTAAGCCTCAGATCCCCTGCTTGTTCAATTAAATGAGATAAACCACATGAAGTATTGAGCACACATCACCGTACACAGTAAGGAGGGGGTCCATAGTCTCAGACTACAATGTTTGTATTGCTGTTTCTTTGGTATGAACAGAACTTACTTTGGTATGAACAGAACAGATAGAACTTACTTTAACCCTATGTCCACTACATTCTAGCAATAGCTTACCAAAACTCTCCATGACTAGAGTAATGCATTTGGAAAGTATAGTGGATAATAACTACTTTGTTCATTTACTGTAAAGATTAAATAAGATGCTTTCTCGTTCTCTTTCTGGACAATCACTACAATGCCCATATTTCAATAATCCTTCCAATTTCTAATTGCCTATCCCAGCCTAGCCATCTCCAAATTTGTATATATAATGACTTACTCAACTTCTCCACTTGTATGTGGACACCCCTCTTTTTGTAACCAAAGTAGTCATTTTTCTTTCACTGATCTTTGTTCTAACAAGCGATTCTAGCCCTCTAAGGGGAATAATCCAATTCTCTGTGCCTGATCTTTAAACCTGAGTGGAGGGGGCCTCCCTGGTGGTGCAATGGGTTAAGCAATGCACTATGAGGCAACCATAGCCACTGCAGCACGAGTTCGATCCCTACCACCGGCCAGGGAGGTGACGCACATGGCACCGCAGACCTCTCCTGCCTTGCCCACTGCTTCCCTGAGCAGTGTATTCCGGTCTATCTGCCTGTGCTCTTCCCTATTCCATCTCTGGTGGATCCTCTCACTCCCACACACACCTCTGACCTGTACCCCTGTGTTTGTATGCATGGATAAATAAATCTTTAAAAAAATTAAATAAACCTGAGTGGAAACTATAGGAGGGACTACCTAAATGTTCAAGTTTCTTTGGTTATTGACCTCCTTGTGGCTTTATTTTTCTGCACTTCATTGGTTTTAAATAACTCCAGTATTCTTCCAAATATCCTTATTTTTGCTTAATTTATTCAGATGAATTTCTGCTCACTGCTACTAAAGAACTCTGATATAGAAATTATAGAATGAATTACAACCAATAGACATTTGGGGGGGATTATGAAGATATGTGATAACTGCTTATTAGAGTAAAAGGTTGTGAGATGGCCCAAATTTCAGGATGGGAGTACAGTATCCATAGCACTAGAATTTCATCAATCACATGGGATCTTTATACAAAGTGCTAAAAGGTGCCCTTTCCAAGAAAACACATCAAAGTAAAATGTCTCCTCTGGGATCCAAATGACTATGGTGGAGGATGATGGGTACTTTGGTGGTGGATGTGGTCTGGTAACAGACATCTGAAGAACTGTGACCCTATACCCCTCAACCACATAGAGTATTGCAAACCAACGTTGCTTCAACAAAAAATAATGTGATTAAAATGAACAAGGAGTCCGAGAAACCGTGCTTGGCAAGAGGAGACTAAGGAAACATGGCCATTTAAAATAATACAGTATCCAGATTGAATTACTGAAAAAAAGACATGACAGGAAAACTAAGGAAGTCTGAATAAGCTTTGGACTTTGTTAACAACTGTAAGAAAAGACCTCCCTTGTGGGCAGCTGAATTACAAAATGGTAAGTGGTGCTTCTTTCTCTGCCCAGGCAGCACCCAGCTGGGACACACAAGTTAGAGAGCAGGGCACGGGCTAACTTCAGTTCCCATTCACACCCTTGGCGGTGCGCCTTTTCTGCCAACAAATTGCACAGCTGCATATGATGATTCTACATGGTAATGAATGCTGGCAAACACAGGGGAGAAGTATGGTACAAATTTACATCAAACCTCACCTCTAGGCCTAAAATGAGACTCTGTTTTTCTTTATTGAAATATAATCCACATATTATAAAATTTACCCATTTAAAGAGTACAATTCCAGGTCTTTATTATATTCACAAAGTTTTGCAACCAACATTACCATTTAATTCCAGAACATTTTCAACACCCCAAAAAGAAATGTTGAACCCATTAAGCAAACATTGCCCATTCTCCACTCCCCTCAGTTTCTGACAACCATAATTCTACTTACTGTCACCTAAGGACTTCACCTATTCTGAATATTTCATATCACTGGAATTATATAGTATGTGACCTTTTGTGTCTGACTTCTTTTACTTAGTATAATGCTTTCAAGACCCATCTATTATAGCATAGATCAGTATAACATTCCTTTTTATAAGTGAATAAGCTATTTCACATCTACTAGGTTGACTATAATTTTATAAATGAACCCTCATACATTGTCAGTGGGAATATAAATTGGTATAGGTACTGTAGAAAACATTTTGGCACCTCCCCAAATAAGAGACATGAAATCATCATATGACCCATCAATTCTACAGCCAGCTATAAAACCAAAAGAACTGAAAAGAGGTAGTCAAACAAATCTTGTGTAAGAGCATTCATAATAGGGGTATACACAATAACAAAAGGTAGAAGCAACCCAAATGTCTGTCAACTGATGAAGAAATAAAATGTGGTATATATATATTTACAGTGGAACATTATGCAGTCACTATACATATTGTATTATTCCATTTATATAAAAAGTACAGAACAGGGAAATCCATAGAGACAGAAAGTAGATTAGTGGTTGCCATGGACTAGCGAAAGGGAGAATACGTAGTGACTTCTAATGGTTACAGAATTTCTGCTTGGAGTACCAACTGTACTCAAGAATTAGTTGTGATGGCTGTACAGCACAATAAATATACTAGAAATCTCTATATTACATGGTTTGAAAGGCTGGACTTTATAGTATTGAGTAAAATCAATCAATATAAATTAAATGGAATAAACTAAATATACTGTGGTAATCATTTCACTATAACATACAAAATCAATGTTTACACCTAAAATCAATGCAACTTGTCAATTATATCTCAATAAAATAATTGTAAAAGTAGAAAAAAATCAATAAAAATGCAATTATAAAAGAAAATGGGAAAATTGAAACAACCCAAATATCCAGCAGTGAATGAATGTATAAACAAAGTGTGATGTATACATACAATGGAATATTATTCAGCCTCAAAAAGGTAGAAAATTCTGAAACATGCTACTTGGGTGAATTAGAAGACATTATGCTAATGAATAAGTCAGATATAAAAGAACAAATATGGCCCTCCCTGGTGGCGCAGTGGGTTAAGCAACGCACTATGAAGCAAACTGCAGCCACTGCAGCACGAGTTCGATCCCTGCTGCCAGCCAGGGAGGGGACCCACATGGCGTGGCAGACCTCTCCTGCTGTGCCCGCTGCTCCCCTCAGCAGTGTACTTCCATTGATCTGCCTGTTCTTCTCCCCACTCCCTGTGGCGAATCCTCTCACCCCCCACACCTCTGGCCTGTATCCCAGTGCTTGTATGTATAAATAAATAAATCCTTTAAAAAAATAAAAGAACAAATACTGCATATTCTACTTACAAGGCATATCTAGAATAATCAAATTAATAAAGTCAGAAAGTACAGCAGTGGTTACCTGGAACTAGGGAGAGAGGATACTAGTTATAAAGTTTCAGTTCGAAAAGATGAAAAAGTTCTGGAGATGGACAGCAGTGACTGTTGCACAAGAATGTGAATGTAATTAAGAGCACTTAAAAATGATTAAAGTGACAAATTTTATATTATATGTATTTTACTGCAATAAAAAAGAGAATGGGGAAAACATTTAAACAGACCTTTCACAGAGGAATATATACATATGGTCAATAGCACATAAAAAGATGTACAATATCATTAGTTATTAAGGAAATGGAAAAGAAGACTACTGGTGGTAGATGACAGCTAAAACCTTGGTGGCAGGTGTGGTGTGATACATTTATTTGATGAAGTGTGAAGCTATACTTCTGAAACATACACTGTTGTAAACCACTGTTGCCAAAGTGCAATAAATAAATAAAAATAATTTTTAAAAAACTTACAGGAAAAATGAAAGGGAACCAAATTACAGACACAGGAGATATTTTTTAAATACAATAAATTACTATATATAACTTTTACCAGTATTTTTTAAATCTAGGTGAAATGAATACTTTCCAAGAAAATAAACTGAAACAGGCAATTAATCATAGAAGAATGTTGAATAATAATCTACCTCAAAAGTCACCAGGCAGCCACTGCAGCACGAGTTCGATCCCTGCCGCCGGCCAGGGAGGGGACCCACATGGTGCGGTAGACCTCTCCTGCCTCTCCCGCTGCTCTCCTCAGCAGTGTACTTCCATTGAGCTGCCTGTTCTGCTCCCCACTCTAGCTCTGGTGAATCCTCTCACCCCCCGACACCTCTGGCCTGTACCCCAGTGCTTGTATGCATAAATAAATATATCTTTTTCTTAAAAAAAAAAGTCACCAGGCCCAAAATATTTTCTGGGAAAGTTTGAGAAAACCATCCAGGAATAGATTTAGTTAAATTTCATATAAAACTTTCCATAACAAAGTAAAAGGAAAATGACATCATAGAGCTGTAGGCTAGTATAATCTTGCTACCAAAACTGAGAAGTAAAAAGAAAGATATTATAAGCCCATGTCACCTATGAACCTAGATGTAGAAATACAATCCCCAAATCAGGAAAGCACTAGAAAACTATAGGCCATCAGTTTTTTAAGAACATATACATGGAAAACATCTTCAGTAAATGGTGTTGGGAAAACTGGACAGTCACCTGCAAATAATGAAACTGACCATAAAACTGAAGCATGGGCAGGGACAGAGTGGGGGAGATGTGAGATCGAAAAGGGAAGGGAACACAATGGACTATGGTGGTAGATTATGGGTGATTTGGTGGTGGGACACTACACCTGAGTGGGGGGAGCCTATAATTCCCAAATATCAACAATAATGTAAGCTGTTACCTCATTTTAAAAAAGTAATTAGTTTGAAAAATATAGCAGCAACAAAAACAATTAAAGTATCCAGAAATAACCCAAACAAGGTATGTATAAGACATTAATGTAGGAAATTATGAAACATTATCATTAGGGACTTAGAAACGTAAATAAATGAAGAGCCATATCACATTTATTCACATAAAGATTCGTTGATATAAGATACCAAATCTCCACCAGTTAAATCTGTAAACTCAATGCAATGTCAATAAAACTCCCAGTAAGATTCTATATCAGTATCATAATCTGAGACTGAAAAAGTAAACATTCAAAAATAGTAAAAAGCTGAAGAAAACAATACTCATTCCATGCCAAATATTAGACATATTCTAAACTATGAAAATTGAGTGTGCTTCAATGAATGCAAGCATGTATAAATGGATCAGCAGAACCAAATAAAGAATTCTGAAAGAAATCTGAGTATGCCTAAGAATTTAGTATTGCTTAAAAATAGCATTTAGAGAAATGCCAATAGAGAAAGGAAAGATGAAGGCATGTATAAGGATATACATTGAAGCATGTTTTATATTAGCACAAACTTGGAAATTACCATGTCAATGGGGAAATGGTTACAGAAATTATAGACCATCTGTTCTGCAGAATACTATGCAGTGGTGAAAAAGAACAAATTAAATTTACACATACTAACATGAAAAAGTTCTCAGACATAATGTTGGGTGAAAGCAGTAGTAGTAGCAGAACTATACATAATCATAATACAATTTATAGTTTTAAAAAACATGTGTCTCTATGTGAAGATGTTTGCAAATAAAAAATAGGAAAGGTCTGGGAGAAGTTAAGTCAAGTTGAGTATGGAGGGAAGGAAATCAATGAAAACCAAAGGTGGTTTTAGACTTCTCTATAATATTTAATCTCTTGAAAGAAAAAAATGTATTCACATGTCATGTGTGTAATTAAGTAAAGAAACAAAAAACTTTAAAGCTGCATAACAACATGAGTAAATCCAGTTATGTAAAAAAATATATCTGTGTACAGTACTTATTACTCATATAAATACATGGAAACAAGACTAAAGATACTCACCAAAACTGTTGGCAGTTAGTTATTTTTGTTTTTATTTTTGATGTGTGTGTGTGTGTGTGTGTGGTGGGACAGCAAATAGGAAGGTAACAAAAAAAGGTAAGTTTCAAAATTTACTCTCTTCATAATTGTGTATTTGGCCATTTACCATGAACATATGCTTGTATATTATTAAGTAGTTAAAAAATAAGACATGGAAAACAAAGGTACAATTTTAAGTAGAAAAAACTAATTGCTATATTATACATAATATAATGTATGAAATACAGTGTATACAATTATTGTATTATAAATGTACATGCATGTCTATACATATGCAAGCATACCTCATTTTATTGTGCTTTAACTTTTCTGTGCTTCACAGATACTGTATTTTTTTTTTTTTTACAAATTGAAGGTTTGCAGCAACCCTTTATGAAGCAAGTTTATCAGCACCATTTTTCCAATAGCAAGTGCTTACTGCCTATCTCTGTCACATTTAATTTAGGTATGTACATTGATTTCTTTTAGACATAACACTATTGCACACTTAATAGACTATAGTAATGTGTGAACATAATTTTTATATACACTGAGAAGCAAAAAAATTCATCTGATTCACTTTACGGCCTCATCCATTTTATTGCAGTGGTCTATAACCTGCAATATATTTGAGGTAGAATCTGTAACTTGTCTACTTTTGCTGTTTAATTATTTTTTAAAACAAGCACATTATTTAAGAAGCATTATTTAAGAAGCATTATTTAAGAAGCATTATGATAATCACTTTGCATTATATACATATATCAAATAATTACATTGTACACCTTAAACTTATTCAATGTTATACATCAATTATATATAAATGTATTGGAGGAAAATACACATACAAATACAGAGACATCTGCTCATGTCATTCACCTAATCAAGACCCGTTAATAGGGATATTCTCATTGCTCCTAGAATAAAGCCCAAATAATGAAGGGGCCTGTTACCCATCCTCAGCTCACAATGCTGTCCCATTGCTTACTATGTTGTATTCATAAGAAATGTTATTTCTTCAAGTCCCTTTTAAGTGTTCTAGCTTCAGGCCTTTGCACATACCCTAAGTTTTCTCTACCCAGGCATTTCTTCTACCTCCACCAATCCACAACCATCTACCCCAATTAATCTTTCTTCATTTCTTCAGGGAAGCCTTGCTTAACTTCCCAGACAGGGTCAGGCCCTCCTATTATAAGAACTTATAGACCTCTTATTTTTCCTTCATAGCTCATACCATTGTTTGCAGTTTTCTACTCATAAGTGGGACTAGTAATAAAATCCCTCTTATCACTCCTAGTGGACTGTAAGCTCCATGAGAGCAAGTCTTGTCTGTCTTAAACTTACATCTTGACATCAACTAAGAACTCAGTAAATATTTGTGAAATAAATAACTGCTCCCGATTAGTCCAGGTGAACGCTGGCTTTAGTACAAGCTCAATTTCCCTCTCCATTCCAATCCTCCATCCATATAAGCAATGACTGCAGATGATTCATCCATCATACTAACCTCACTGTCCCTTCATCCATCTCCACTATTTCAACAACTTTTGATGATATGCCACTTCACAAGTCTTTTCTAACCATTGGTGTCCTAGACTACCTGATAAACATGGAGATGCTTCACTTCAGAATCCTCGAACCCCATTATCATTATGTCTGGCTACAACCTCCTACCCTCAATAACTTCTTGGTTCTCAGAATTTGACTCTTCATTCTCATCAAGATATCTCATCCTTTGACTCTTTGCACTGTCCAGCTCATTACTACCTCATTTACTCACTATTCAATCTAAGACCATGGTACATCACTTCATCCACTCTTGTTAGCAACCTTGCTGACCCCTTTAGACCTAATATTTACCGAGCAGTTACCATAGGCTATTCTGCATGCATTATCTCTGTAACTTCTTACAACACTAGTATGAGGAACAGCTCATAATTACCCCATATTACAGATAAGGAAAATATTTCTTAAAGAGGTGAAATAACTTGTCTCAGGTTACACAACCAGAAAGTGGTGGAGCTGGATAGAGCTGGTATCAAAACAAGATATGTCTCACACCAAGGTCTGTGTTCTGAACCAGTCAGTTATTTTGTCTCTCAGGGGGAAAGATAACTCTGACTCCAATGGGGAGAATAAAGGAGAGGAAGCAAGCAAGGCTTGGAGAGCTAGGCAGCAAACCAGGTGGGAGCTGGTGTTGGACTAATCACTATCTCCCTGAACTTTGCAAAGAATTCAAACTCAAGTCCAACTTACTTCAGATGTGTGACTTTACAGATGAACTTGGACTTTGGCTGAGGATCACACAGCTAAGTGTGCCTATAAGAAAGCAACAAGAAATCAACAGTTTAATACATTCTGTCAGAATAAAAAATTTTACATTAGCTTACTTGAAGATATGTACTTACAACTAGAGATATATTTCTAAGTATGCTGCCATTATTAACTGCTCCTTGTGCTAGGGATATATTATGGTCTTATTTCCACTTCCAACAAACCTACTAACAAGCTTATCTCGAACTTTGTAAATGATCATGAAAATTGCTTCAGTTCACACAATGAGTTCATGGCAAAGATGGGATCTTCTAGTCAACCAACACTAAGACTCAGTCTTAGAGTCACACTTCCCCACTCTACACACAGGCTGTTGAGACTCTTGGGGATTAAGGAGGAGGGGAAAATCAGAAAAGGACACAGATCTTAGTTCTCCTACTTGCAAGGAGGTGAGCAGCAGATTTGAGGAGAGGGCTCATGGAAAGGAGTTGGGGTTGTGAAAGGGATTTTGTTGTATCCAGCACCATGGTCTTATGGGGGAGGGCATGAAGCATGAGGAAGTGCTGTGCTTTGACACACACCATATCCCAGGGAACAACAAACCTAACCCCCAAGCCACACCAAGAGCAGGAAGGGTCCACAGACACGTAGGCAACAGTTCCACCACCTGTTCCATTTCTCCTCTCACCTATGTAAAAGACCTCATGACAAATACTAAAGTAACCTACTGGCTTTCCTCTCTTCTTCATCATTTGTGGTCTAGAGACAAATCTAGTTCAAATCTCGACTCTACCCAGCTCCATTATTATCTATGATCTGGGGTCTACGATGGCCGTTATCCAGGGGCCCAGGAAAGCTTAATTTTTTGAAGGAGACAATAAGTTTCCTCAGATTTTCCCAAAGATCGTTGCCCACCTTCCCCTCCTACCCGTTTGCCACTCCCCCAAAAAGTTAAGAATCTTGACTTCTCAGCTCAGTTAGCCAGAACATCAGAGACAACTTTACCTCGGGCCCGCACGTCACAGCTCCCGCGTCTGTCAGCAATTCTTCCCTTCTACCCTCCCCCTAAGCACGCCTCCACGCACGCACGCACCCCTAACGGCACGCATTCCCCACTGCACGCATCCCACGCATGCCCTGGCAAGCCCCACGCACACCCCTAGACGTAGTCGCGCACATGCGGCTACAGACCATGCCTCCCCACATCGGCCCCTCTGTACACCCACGCACAGACTTGGGAGCCCCTCCTCTCGCCGGTACTGGACCCTGGGGTACCACAGAGACCTCCCCCGGTCCGCAACTTGTCTGAGCCACCAGGCCCCTCCCAGGCGCGCCGGGTTCACCCGGCCCGAGCCCGAGACCGCAGGCCTGTCCCGACTCGGCCGCCACTTCCCTCTTCACGTCCCAGGAGACACCGGGCGGGCGTGGCACCTCCCACGCTGGGCAACCAGGGCCTGCAGACGTTAGGGAAGCCGGCTGCTCAGCCAGTAGGAGCACCCTGTATTTCCGGTCCCTCCGATCGGGGAGCGGGCGGGATGTTGGCTACGGGCCACCTTTCTCTGCCTCGCTGGGGAAAGTGCTCACCTGCTTCCCAAAGCCAGTTTGCCTTTCCTCTACTTCCTGCCAGCGGGAAGGGATTCCGAGAGAGAGCCAAGGTCTTTGGGGCGGAGAAGGGGAAATGACTCAGAGAGGAGGCGGCTCAGAGGGAGGGGCCGGCTTGGAAAGGGGAGGTATGGGGGGGGGAGGGGACGGGAGGTAAAGAAGATGGCAAAACTGCCACTG
>JAGFMF010011954.1:405399-426131 GCA_019455555.1 Galemys pyrenaicus
AGGTTTGGGGGGGGGAGGGGACGGGAGGTAAAGAAGATGGCAAAACTGCCACTGGGAGGCTTTAAGGGTTCTGGCACAGTCCCGGGAATCCTGCCTTGTCAACTCAGAATCCAGGAGCCCCTGGGCTGTGTCATTTCCTCATGCTGGGTCTTAAGTTCCTTTAGGTCTTGCCAAAAGCAGCCATGACCAGGACCCTTGCCAGCAACTCACCAGCAGGCACCAGGGACTCTGCTGCTTGGGGCTAAGGCACAAGGATTAATAATTCTTCATGTTCTGTGGCGCTAATAATAGTCTTTACCTCATAGGGTTGCTGGGAGAATTCAATGAGTTTGCCACTACATCTCAAGTGCTGAGAGTAGTGTCAGGGACAGGGAAAGCAATCAGTGATCTCTCATTACAGAAAGGCTCATTCATTATGGTTTGTCTCCCCTCAAAATTATGGGTCTCACGAGGATGGACACTATGTGTCTTATTCATCATTGGATTCCAATACCTAAGGTTATCAATAAATTAAATGAATAATTAATACCTTGGACTAGTGGCTATACCAAGACTTTCTCCTCTGTGATACACAGGGTGTATTTGTCGGAGTTTGAGAAAGGAAGGTTATCACTGGGGAAGGTAGCACGCAAGACCCCCATTGGATGCTACATCAAGTGACTTACTCTGCCTTTGGAAAATGGAATGTCTTTTACATTTTCCATGTTCCATGGAGACATGGAAGATTGCCAGACAGCTGCCTGAAATTTGAAAGGGAGACAGGGCTAGCTAGAGCAGCATTTGCATCTTGTGCAGTTAATGAGTAAAGCAGGATAGGGAGAGGACTACAGTTGAAAGCTCAAAAATAATGGTGACAAATGAAAGTGGGGGAGATTGGTAGGGGAGGTTTGAGTGGATGGGAGTGTGTAAGGTGGAGTACAAGTCGCCCAAAAATGAATGTGATACAGGTCCTAAAATAACAGTAACACTATCTACCTCTCCTAGTCGTGGGGTTCCCCATTTAGACCAACATTTTTGGTCTAAATATGAAAATTAGGCTCTTACTACTACATGCACTGAATCTTCCCTTACATAAATTCATACTTTCAGGGCCAGAAGGGACCTTAGGAACGGATTTTAATTCATAGCTGAAAAACTAAGATCCAGAGAGAGCAAAAGACTTGAGCTTTGGAATTCTCTGGCCTTGGTACTGAATCTTGCAGGGTTTGCATTTGTTGTGTCCTATTATTCCTTTAGTTCCTCTCCCACCCCAATCCCAGAGACTGAGAAGAATGAAAGGACCTACATAGGTTAGCAGAAGAGAGGAAGAGAGGGTGAGGGGCAGTTGCTCAACAGACCCTGACCTCACTTCCTTTCGCCTATCTCCAGGGAAGGTACCCGGGAATTCAACTCACTGCGTTAGAAGGGCTCTACTTTGGTTCCCTGGCAATCTTGCACTGTCTGCATAGGCTCCGCGGGCAAAAAGCTTGAACTGCAGGTAATTGAAGTCTTGGCACACCGCCTGTGATCCTCCATGACAGGATGGAGACCTACAAGGGGCTGCTTCCCAGCCATCTCTCACTCACTCCCTTATCTCCCCTCTGACTGGGAGACTGTCATGAGAGGTTTTCACTGCTTCCCACACATTGGGTTGTGTTTGAGATACAAGTCTTCCTCATTCATCCTCCTCAGAATAGAGTTACAGAAGATAAAGTTACTTGTTTGCAGGCTAGAACTGGCTTCTTAGCAATGGGCTATCCCACAACTACCTCTTGGTCCTCTGATCCCTTTTGTTTGGTGTTGTCCTTTTTGGACTTTGGGACAAGGACCATTAAGAGCAGGAAACTTTATTACTTTTACTTTCACTGTGTAAATAATGAGATGATTCTAAAAGTGATTCGTTGTATTTTTTACCTGCTGGATCATGTCTTGAAAGTGGCCTTGTTTTGTGTGCCTCATAGCTGTTTGCTGTGACTCACATTTCAAGTATATCACAGTACTCTCCCTTTTCACTGAGGGAGTTGACAAACTCCCTCTTTTGTGCACATCTGGACAAAAAGATATGTGTATCATAATGGCTTTTTCCTTCGACTGTACATCAAAATAAGCTCAGGTTCCAAATCCCAAATTGGCTGGAGGGGTAGCAGTTAGTTTAGTCTTGTATTCTGTGTACAAGGTGAAGACCCACAGGGTCATTCTCATTAGCTCTCCTGTTCTACATACTTCAATCTTTGTGTTACATTATTCCTAATCTTTGTGGAAGACCACCTTACCTTCACCTGCCTTCACTGAGACTCTAAGATCAACTATGTCCCTAGGTGGGGAAACATAAAGCTCCCCAAGTCTGCTCTAACCTGGCACATTAAATGGAACCAGCCTTTAT
Organism: Galemys pyrenaicus; assembly: GCA_019455555.1. Taxonomy (NCBI): domain Eukaryota; kingdom Metazoa; phylum Chordata; class Mammalia; order Eulipotyphla; family Talpidae; genus Galemys; species Galemys pyrenaicus. The sequence continues at coordinate 407,762 of JAGFMF010011954.1, forward strand.
GAACAACATACCCATCACCCAAAGATATAAAATCTGAGTTGCGTATAATAGCCCTATATTTGACTTTGATCCAGGCTGCTGCCCAATTGGAAAACGAACTCTCCATATTCCAAATTTGTATTTTTTTATATTTTAATCCTTTTGCTTTGGGCTATAGTTACTGTGGACTCTTGGTATGGCAAACTGTTTCAAGTCACTTTGGCTTCATTTCACTTTGTGTGCCCACTTTAGTTTCCACAACTCTGATTAGAGTGCAGGCACACTTCTAAGACATTACACACTTCATTGCAGATCACCACAATGAAACAAGTATGTCAATAAAACAAATCATACGAATTTTTTGGCTTCTGGGTGCATACAAGTTATGTTTACACAATACTGTAATCTATTAAATGTATAATTTAGCATAGTCTAAAAAAACTAATTTAATACACTGCTGAGGGGAGCAGCGGACGAGGCAGGAGAGGTCTGCTGCGCCATGTGGGTCCCTGCCCTGGCCGGGGATTGAACTCACGCTGCTGTGTAGCCGATGCTTCAGCGGTGTGGCACTGCACCACCAGGAAGGCCCACTGCTCCCCTCAGCAGTGTATTTCAGTCGATCTGCCTGTTTTGCTCCCCACTCTGTCTCTGGTGAATCCTCTCACCTCCCACGAGGTACCCCAGCTCTTGTACCCCAGCTCTTGTAAGCATAAATAAGCAAATCTTTTTAAAAAACTAATTTATATATATTTACATAGATACTATCATTAAATGCTACAGAGACAGGAAGTGAGCATATGCTGTTAGAAAAAAATGGCACCCACAGGCTTTCTCCACGCAAGGTTGTCATAAACCTTCAATTTGTTTTATAAAAAATGCAATATGCAAGGCAAGATACAGTGACATGCAATGAAGTCTAGGTATGCTTGTTTGCCCAAATTCAACCCTGAGGGATCTCCTAACTATCCCGGGTTCCTTCCTCTAGGCCAGGTGTTTAACAGCAAGTCTGCTCACTGGCTTTTGGCTTTACTCGAACTTGATCAGTAAACTCCAGCAATGGGGTTTTCTTTTTTCTTCATTTTCATCTTCTGTTCTAATCCCTGGAACTAAATATGTCATGTCCCTTTAGGTCTTATACTTTTATTTGCATAGTCTTCCTGATTGATTTCTGCTCCTGAAACCACAGCCTTCGTTTTGGATCTGTTTCCAGATTCCCAGATCTTCTCTGCCCAAATCTCTACTTTTTATAATTCCCTCCGAGTCAGACAATTCCAGTCCCTTTTGGCCATACTCCCCCAATTCCAGTGAAAAACAACCCAGAACTCATGAATACATATATATTTATTTATTTATTTCATAATATAGCATTTTGGATGGACTGGGATATTTTTGAGGGATGAGGCTGTGATTCGCAGATGCTCAGGTTTGTCACTAGGAGAGACACTACTGGTCCAAAGCTCCCAGCACAAATAAGCCTGGTGTAAAGCATTTGATAAAAAATAGTCCAACCATAGTCTAATAAATATTCTTAGCCCATAACAACACAGCGTATGTCTGAAGCCAGCAAACCAAACCGTGAAAGGCAGTGATACCTAACCTGATGGCAGTCAGCCTGGCCAACCTGTAATACACAGCCAAATATAGTCCAATGGTGCTGAGGGTGCAAATGGCCTCAGGAATTGAAATAATTGCAGGAGTGGTTCTTATCTATCAACCTCACCTTCTCCATTCTGTGGAGGAAAGTGTATCAAACATTGATGTGAGCTTATCAAAAAGTCCATCCATGGATTGCTCCATCCAGGTAGTCATATATAAATATGTAAACCATGGAAGTGTAGAAAATTCACCTAGTGTATTTTAGCTGAAAAGAACATAAGCGATTTTTTGCTGTAATCTGAATTTCACTGCATCCAAATTTACACAATGGAATTACATGATAAAAATACATCCAGATGCAGTTACTCTTACTTACAGGTAGGCAGAATTTCAATGTGACATTAAAATTTCTTTCATATTCTTAAAACAGGTTTGACTTTATTTTTGATTATTTTTGTGCTTTCTTCAATAAGATCATATAAAAAGTGGAAACAAGCATCAATTGCAGACAGAATGAAAACAGCAGAAAAGATTTTAAGGGAACAGACTGAGCAGAGCAACAACAACAAAAATTTATCGTGTCACCTTCCCTAAGATGTCAAATACAGGTCCTATTCCCTTTGTCTGACTGTGTTTAGGCAGAGCTAGTCAACAAGTTCTGTTAAGGTCCCTGGCATTTCCAGTATTCTACGAAAGTCCCCTCTGAATACTCTGTTACCATGCTGTTTCTTGGAAAGCACTTTTCATTATTTGACTTAGAAACGTTATTGCTTACCCCAAAACCAATCTAATGTCCTAGTTATTCAGTAGGCTTAGCTTTGAATGGTTTTTGCTTATAACCAAACCTTAAATTCACTTTGAAAGCAGGAAGTTTGAAAGGACTGAAAAGTTATTGAAAAGAATAGAGCCACATGCTCCAGACATTTCCCCAAGATATCTTCCAAAGAGATTTTAAGGACGACAGTGCTCACTTGTACATATGCATCCTGGGACATCAACAATACCAGTACAGACCCAATGAAGAAGTAACCAAGTTTTTCTTCCCCAGAAGTAACAAATAACAGTATGGATATCAAGAGTACAGGAAGGAAACTGACTATTCATTTGTTCATTCATACATTCATTCAATAAACATTAGCCAGGTGACTACTCTGCTCTACTCACTATTCCAGGTGTTAAAAATACAACAGAAGACACAGTCCCTGTCCTCAAGACATTCACAGTCTAGTAGGGAAGATGATTTTTATACATTAAACTTTTGCGAGCATCAGAATTACCTCGGGAGGTTGTTAAAAATGTAACATTCCATCTGTGTGCCCAGATATTCTAATTAGGTAGATAAGGAATGGGGTATAGGAATCAACTGTTTTAACAAACACCAAAGGTGATTCTAACATGGGTGGTTTGAAGACCATACTTTGAAAAAAAACTGGTATGCAATGTGATTATTGCTGAGAAAGGGGATGGTCAGGATGCCGTGGGAGCTCTGTAGCGAACCAATGGGTTGGACAACTAAGGAATCAGGAGCTCTGTAGAGAACAGTCTAGGAGGTTAGAAGCCAATCTGGTTGAGAGTTGGGGGTGAGAAAGATAGTCCAGACTGAGTTCAAGTCTGGTGGGGAAATTTAAGCATTGTCCCAGGGCTCTAACATCTGAAGGACACAAAAATGCATGGCCTGGGAGACCCAAGGACAAGGTAAAGGAAACTGGACCTGGGTGGAGGTGGAATGTTCTGCCCTTACAGCATTCTCACACTAGCCCACCAATGTAAGACAATTTCTATTGTTTCCTCTAAGCATCAAAATTGTTAATAATAATCTGCCCAGGCCCAGAGAATGCTTGTCTGACTTAAGCCTGATTCCAATAACCAGCGGTGGGGGCGGGGGGCAACAGCCAGGAGAAAAAGATAAAATTTGGGAAACAGGGACCTGAAAAGCTAAACCCAAAGTATGGGACCTTATACTGACTATGCTATGGGGGTCAGTGAAAAGATTTATAAAGGAAAGGGTGACATCATTTATTTTGTTAAAGAATTTGGGGACAGGTCCTGGAAACCAGGGTAATTTAGAAGTGAAAGGCATACATTTTGAAGCACAGCCACACTATATTTAGGCTGGGGTTGAGGCTAGGAGAGGAGACTAATCGCTGTTGCACTTACTAAATGCCAGGCACTATCCTAGGCAGTTTATGTATGTTCTCTTTTTTGAATCTTTGTAACAGTCTTGTGAGGTAGGTATTATTTTACAAAAGAGGAAACAGAGGCTCAGAGAAATGAAATTATTTGTCCCAGGTCACACAGCTAGTAAATGGCAGAAGAACTACTATTATTTTAATCCAAAGGGCATGAGCTTTCCATTATAGGAAAGTATCTCCCAATATTATTGAATTTTACCGAGCTTGCTCATTTCTTGATTAGCAGAAAATAACATCTTTTTTTTCACAAACCAAAAAGCTGACTTTGCTACTACATATGTAAGTTTAAGCCTACCATCTGTATCTGCATCAGTCTTGTTTTCCATGTTGGGTAAACAAGTAACACATAACTGCTCTTTAGGGAATTTAGTTCGATATTTTGTCTATATTATTACAGAATGATAAGCCATAGGGACTGTGTTTCATCAATATTTCAGCAGCAGTATGGTACCTGGCATTTAGTAGTTTGTTAAATGAATTAATAAATGAACATCCACTGGGGCGGCATAAAGGAAGAAGGGAGAAATTTTGGCATTGTTCAAGGGCTCGAGTCTGGGGGCTTGTTAACAGCTATCGTTTTATATAGCAGAAATACTTGCACAATCCCCAAGGAGCTGACTCCTTGAAGCATACATAGCTCCTGGGAAAGAGCAAGCTCTGATTCTGACATCCTCAACCCCCTGCAGTGGAATTTAAAAAAGCACAGACCATAGAGCAACTACAGCAATCAAGACTGGGATGTAGTTTATGCCTGCATTTGCCATGAAGGGTTGACTAAGTAGAGGAATAGTGTAAACAAGATAGCAAGAGGAATGATTATTTAGCCTGTTTAATAAAACTGTTTTCAGGTATTCTTAAGCACTTCAGAAGTGTTTTACCTAAAATACAAGTATATTTATATGCAAATAGTTGTGGTATGTCTAACACTCCATTCTTACTGATTAAGTAAATAAATCAGGTTCCTAAAGAACCTCTTTTTTTTTTTGTTAACCTAATTCTAGTAACTGCATGTACTTCAGGTAATAAACCTGTATTTCTTTGAAATATTCTGTGGCAGATTTTTTTAACAGTTCAGAGAAACTCCACTGGTAGCATCAGTGGATGTGTGCTACATAGCATCTCGTGTGCAACCTTGTCCCCAAGTCTCTCCTTATTCAACCAGGTGCTCTTCCCACCATCTATGACATTAGTGCACGTGTATGTGTATGTGACAGGAGGGAAGAAGGGAGGGAATAAACAGAAGGGTAGGAGAAATGTTCACTGATGTTGATATCCCTTTAGGGGACAAAAATGGAGGATATAATTTATTTTCTCTTCCACGCTATTTCTCACTCAAATGAGCAAATTGAAAAGTTTATGTATATATAATTATAAAATGAATATATAATAGATCATTTATTCATTTTATGTTATATATACACATATGTTTTCTTTATAATAAATCCTTGATTTTTAGTATTTATCAAAAGCTACATGTAATATGTGATCATCTGACACTTCAAAATCCCACTTGGCTAAATTAGCCAGTACTAGAAAGGTTGATGTTCCCCTTTCACATGGCTAACCCCTTATTTAGAACATCTTTCTACATTATTTACTTAGAATTACCTTAATTCCTTCCAGCATTAATTATACTCCTAAAGCATTGGGGATTATTAATTTTCCAATGAAAAGATGAATTCTCTAAATTTTGTCTTCAATGGCCTGAAACCAGACTACTCAGATAATCTGCTCTGAGAAACCCAATGCATTAATTTAAATACAAGCCTTAATGCACAAAAATTAAATCTGTAATACCTAGTTATTTTGGATGCTTCAAATAAACTTTATTTTGTATCTCATATTTTGAACACTAACTGAAGTTTAGGTGGGAAGAACTGCTGAACTGGAGAGCCAGTGAATTCTATGCTCCCTTGAAACTTAATGGCAAGCTTTCATCCCAGAAACATAAGGGGATTCCTGAGGCCTGCAGTTGCATTCCTGCCGCTCAGGGTAATCAATAAAATCTGGGGCAGGCAAGCCAGACAGGATCATTAGGGATTTGTTCCAGATTGTGAATGTTGGACAAACTGGAAGAATGAAGGTCACATCAAAAGTATGAAGATGGAGAGAGTTAGCTGGGTCATAGAAAGACAGCATGTTGTTGTCGTAATCCAGAAGGACACCCAGACGTTTCAACTGCGGGGGTACATCCACCAGCATTTCCTTGTTGTTATGCCTCACTACGAAGTTACTGTTGCATCGAGAGAAGACCCATGAGGAGGCATTCTTGCCAATCCACTCATTCTTGGGAGCCGATTTGTAGGCAATACCAATTGCATACCTGTGATACAGCAGAAAGGAGAGAGGAATAACTCTTATTAATAATCTGAGTTATGCTATCCAGCCCATATAATATATCATAGAAAATATATTTGCTATTTTTCATTTAGAACGAAGATATCAATACCATTAGAGTTTTAACAAGATAGCAGTTACAGTGATATAATGATTTCAAACTTCCAACCCAGTAGGTTTCCCATGATTTTATTTTTAAAAGCTCACAGTTTTTTCTTGGACTGGTTTTCAACATGCCTTTTATCCTTGACTTACTGGTATTATATTTGTGCTATAGAACTGAATGTCCCAGGAACCTTACAAAGGGGAGAGAAAAGAAAAAGTGGTCTCTACTCACCATGTCGAGGAACCCATGACCACTTCCCAGTAGTGGCAGCCACTGTCAATGAATATATTTCCTGCTGCCCCGTAGCACCCTGTGCCACTAAACCTCTCTGGGGTATGACTCTTTTTCAAAGAGCTCTCATCCTTCTCCATCTGCAATCCATCATTAGAGATCTTCAACTTTTTGTGAGTCATTTTGGGATCCAGTTTAAAGGGTTGGCCTGAGAAAAGCAGAAAAAAGAAAACACATGAGGAAATAGTTACGGATTCTATCTTTGTTCTCCAGCACCATCGTTAGCAGGGGGAGCCTTGATATGATGATATTTCTGGATCAGTACAAGTTGGCCGCTATTTGGATTATATTAAGGAAGCAGGCCAAATGCCACTATTTTTAATAAAATAAGATAGAGCTGCCCCCTTCATATATTGTCAAATTAAAAAGGGGGTTCTCGGGGCTACCCTGGTGGCACAAGGGGTTAAGCACCGCACTATGAAGCATTCACAGCCACTGCAGCATGAGTTTGATCCCCGTTCAGGGAGGTGACCCACATAGCACAGCAGACCTCTCCCATCTCTTCTGCTGCTCCTCTCGGCAGTGTACTTCAGTCAATCTGCCTGTTTTATTTCCCTCTCTGTCTCTGGCAAGTCCTCTCACCCCCCACACCTCTGGCCTGTACCTTAGTTCTTGTATGCATAAATAAATCTTTAAAGAAATAAAAATGTTACCACCTTTATAAAAAAAAAGGGGGGGAGTTATCAGGGCCTCAGATTCTCCAAATATGTTTTATACTTTGATTTCAGTTGGTGGGTTGGGAGTTGGGCAGATTTTAGAGTAAAGAGAGCTTTGAGGTGCAACAAAGTGAGGAGAATTGATGACACAATTGTTGTTTGGTAGCAGAACAGAAACAAACTGATAGGAACTCAGCAATAGGACAATTTTTTACCCTCTTACAATGGGTTATATAAGTAACATACAACTAGGAAACATCACTTGATCACTGCTGTATCATGAACGATCAGAGAAAACATTTGTTGTGGAGGATCATTCCTAACAGAATTCCTTACAGCCACATGGCAAGAGCAATTACTAGAGACCAACAACTAGGTACAGCAAGAACTACTGTATTACACAATGCACCTGGCAAACACTGTTGGTGAACACAACACTCACCCCCGACTTTTACACCTCTACTCTCTTTCACTAGAGGCCAAGAAAGCTAAAGAGTCAAGCTTCCAGCCTCCCTCACTGCTAGGTATGGCTAATGAACTGGGGGCAGATGGGAGGAGTCAGACAGGGTAGAGGAAGCCTGTGGGAAAGTGCCTGTTATTAAAAGGAACAACTGTGGTGTGTACCACCACCTTCCCTTTCCTCCTATCTTGAAAGGAACTATGACGTCTAGACGCTGCTGTGGCCATGTGGCAATAAGCCAATACACGAAGGGGAGGGGCCTGGGTCTTTTAGGACAACACAAAGCTGCAGCACCAGCACTGAACCCCTTACCTTCAAACCCCTTTCCACTTGAGAAAGAAAATGCTATTTGTTTAAGTTGCTAACAAATACTATCTATTAAGATGAGTTAGTTGGTTTTCCGTCACTTGTAGTCAAAAGCATTCCTAATAGGTATAGCTTTTCTGCAGTATGATTTTACCAGATTATCACCCTAAGCCTGGGGGTGGGGTTCAGAGAAAAAGTCTGCTCTAATACCCTCCCAAGTCACCAGCTATTTTATATATATCTCTGTGTCCACATATGTCCCAGGGGCAGAAACATACCCCTTACCCAAAATATAACCACCAGCAAAGCTTCTCTAGCCAGGGCCTCTACGCCCCTGCCCTGCGGTGGGTGCTAGGTGAACTCCCTGACATGTAGAAACTGATTGCTCCCTTTGGAATCCTCACAACGTACTGTTTGTTTTCAGTCGGGTAGGTTCACTGTTCCGGCTGCCTGCTTGGTTTATGGCTTTAACAATGAAGATGTAGCGCGTCCCACTCTGCAGTCCATGTACTGTATAATGGTTCTGTTTAATGTTGGGCACAATCATCCAGCTATCCACTGAATTATACAGGCCTGTGAGATGTGGAAAGACAAGAACATTAACCAGCAGGTAATGGAGACGGGATGAGAAGAACCGTCAAAATTTATCAAGAGCTCCCCCCCCCCCACAAAATGTAAATTTTGTTTTGTTTCTTAATCCTGGAAGACATAGTTTCTTTTCTCCCACAGAGCTAGGCTTACGCCAGGCTCCTTGCTTCTGGCAATAGAACATTACCACTACTGAGGGTTAGGATACTTCAATTTTCTGCCAAATGATATAGGAAAGGTCACCATACAAAAATCACAGAATCATTACTTTTATGGTCTCTGGATCTTTACCCCAACAGTTCAATCCTTTGAAAGTTGAGAGTCTGGCCTTGTATGGATGGAGAAGTTCTACACAAAGCACAGGAACATGGAATCTCAGGGTCCAGAGGACACCTAGACAACATAGTTCCCTCATTTTACAAATGGAAAACAAAGATCCAGAGAAGAAAAGTGACTTGCCCAAGGCCACAAATGGCTGGTGATGGTGCTAAGAACTCGGGCCTCTAATTCTATTCCAGTGTACTCTCCACTGCATCATTAGTCATGGGGTGATCAACAACATTCCTGCCTCTACAACATAGAAAAGCTTTCAGGGTTTATGATTAAACTCTCTTACCCCCTCCTCACCTTTACTTTCAAAACTAGGGCTCCACGGTATCATGAGGAAGTCAAGGAGATGACATTATATCCAGAGTGAAACAGCATCTCCTCACTTAACACTACAGTTTCACCCTTTTTTGACTCTTATTCCAATACTCATTCAAGGTTGGATGTTACAACAGCACATTGTTATCTGGAACCTTCTTGCCTCCCAAGTAGAGAAAGGGACTAGAGATGTAGATTTCTGCTTTTGGATCTCTTTAGACCATAAGTATTTACTTAGAGAAAAATGTATATAATTAAAAACATGCACTTGGCTAACTTTTAGTAAAAACAATATCAACATTCTAGGCTATGGATTATTTAGATTTCTCTCTTCTGTCATTTGCTTCTTGGTCATTTTACCACTTTTTAACCAAATTGTAAAGAGGGAGGAAAGAAATATAATTGGTCAATTTAGCCAGTTATGCAGCTGTAGTACTAAATTTAATAAGGTCAAAAATTAAAAACAGTAATTTTTATTTTAAAAAGTTGAAAGAGATCTGATCAGGAAGGTTTTATAATTAATTTGGGCAGGAAGTGAAATTTTAATTCAAGGAGGAAATTCCATGATTTTCCAGATATACTTCCAACAGTACAAAACAAACAAACTGAAAGACAAATTTTATAATGAAATACTATGCAGTTGAAAAAACAAAGGGGAAAGACCTTTATTAACTGACGTGGAGTGATTTCCAGAGTAAAATGCAAAAAACATTTATAGTATGGTACTATTTTTGCCAGAAAGAAAGGCAAATAACAAAATGTACATATATTTACTTGGATCTCCAAAACAATAGCAATAGCAGGAAAGGAAAATCAGAAAATAATGAAGTGCCTTATAGGTACTAAGTACCTATATGGGTTGAGGGTGGGGGAAAGGGATTAAAATGACATGGGAGAAAATGACAATTCTCTGAGTATACCCTTTTTGCATAGTATTCTATTTTGGAAATACACTGTTCTTTTATAAATTCAGAACATTAAAATGAAATCAATATGAATGAGAAGAGTGGGGACAAAAACTGAAGATAAACCAAAACAAATGAACTCAACTGCATTTCAAATGAAAAACCAACCACAGCAAATGGATGAGGGCAGGAGGAGAATGGCAAACAAATCCTGAACTATTGTTTGTTTTTGTAGTGGTATGGGCAAAACGATTCTGTAAACATTTTAGATATATGATGGGATTGAGAAAATGAATAGATATATTGATGCTGTTGACAGTCAGGGTTCTCATAGTGGAAGCAGGAAAATGCAAATGTAGAAAGAAAGAAGGCAAGAAAGAATCTGTGGAGGACATACTGAGATTGGAGACAGTGGTATGAATTCATGCTTTCTAACATATCATATATAGTTTGTGCACACATGTATATGTGCATATGTTAAACATGGGTGAATGTATATGTGTGGGTCTATGGGTATATGTGTATATGTCTAGTATCCAGGCCTTGGTCTCTAATAACACTTTCTCACTAAAAATAAGTAGGGTTACTTGGGAAAATGGCTAATTTCAAGGCTAGCATATGGTAAGATAAAAATGATCCTGGAGCCTTTTCTTACCCTCAAAATTAATATGGACAGACATGCATAAGAAATGATAGGAGAATATAAAGAGCCAAGAGTCAGCTTGAAAGGCTCCCACTGGCTAAATTTGGACAATATGAACACCAGGATAAGTATAAACTATGGGGGGTAAAAAGAGACCTTATGAGGTTATATAGAGAATACATAGATAAATAAATACACATACAAATAGAGGGTGGGGGCTCGTTAGAGTAGAATGCTGGTATGCCAACTTGAAAATGTGGGAGGGAATACTTCAGTGGAAATCCATCATTTTGAAATCACAGTAAACACTGGATCAGGCAAGAAATATCAATTAATACTACAACATGAGTGGGAGTGGGATGCACTTGATGACAATGCAGGATACATTTATGGACTTAAAGTTGCACTGCATAGATTACGTTGCATAGATTTCTTACTCAGTTGCAAAACAATAAGTAGTAACTACACAATAAAGAAATCAGGCAGCATCTTTGACCAAAATCAAAATCAGCATCACCAACCAAGGACAAGAGGATACTGTGTGTCTCCAGATCTAATTCTCTAAGGAGGACACAATATCTCTTAAACATCTCTTATTTACTACTCCAGTCATGAATGCATAATCTCAATATAATCATAAGGAAACATCAGACAAACTCAAAATAAGGAACAATATAATTGAAATAAAAGAGGACTTTTTAAAATGTCAATCGCATTGAAAGTTCTTCGTTAACAAAGACTAGAAATATGTCAATTAAGGACAATACCTGATCCTAGACTTTAAAGCAAGACATTGGGTCCTTTAACTTGTTATTCAGGATATTATTGAGTCCACTGTCAAAACTTAAATATGAATAATGGACTAGATGAAAGTATTGTGGCAACATAAATTTCTTATATCTTGTAACTGTTGTATAGTGTTTTTGGAGAATTTCTTTATTCTTGGGAACACACACTGAAGAATTTAGGGGTGGAAAGTCACAATGTACACAACTTGCTGTCAAATGGGTCAAAAAAATAGAGAGAGATAAGGTTAGCAAATGACAAAGGAAATGGAGCAAATATTAACAATGGATGAATTTGCTAAAGAGTTTGGGTGCTCCTTGTGCTAGTCTTGTAGCTTTTCTGTAATTTTGAAATCATTTCCACCTAAAATTATCTGAATGGCTGTCATGTAAAAAATTGGATTAAGTTTCTTAGTGAGGCACAAAAGGCCTAGACTAAGACCAATTGGTAGCTGTGGTTTAATTCAAGGAGCATTAAGCTTGAAGTATGACATTTGACAGGCTTGGATTCAAACTTGACTTGCTCAGTTTGTAGCTCTGTGACCTTGGGCAACTCAATTAACTTGAGCCTCAGTTTCTTTATACATAAAATAGAATTAACATCATCTATTTCATAAGGCTAAAGAAGAACTCATGGGGAATAAATGAGGTCATGTATGTGAGAATGTTTGTAAATGGCCAAGCAAATTATTATAATTATTCTAGTCATTCAATTATTTTTGCAAATTATTTTTGTCATTATTTACCAGGAATAAGAGGGCTTTTATATGGAAGGACTGATAATTATTTATAGCTGCACAACAGTTAAATGGGCTCTTTTGTTGTAAGTGAGCATCGCTTCACTGAAAATGTTCAGAGACAAGATAATCATCTACCTGTGAGATGTCTGGTAGAAAGGTAGGTTAGATTAGATAACTTCTCAGGTTATTTCCAATTCGAAGATGTTATCTCATCACTATGAAGAATTTTCCTTTTAGCTTTTCTTTACAAAGGATTACACATCCTTGAAAATAGAAGTGACTGCCTATGAGTCTTTGTCACTTCTTGCACTTACTCTCAACTTTCAGGAGACTACTGCTTTCCCCATATAAGGAAAGAAAAGCACAGTTTCTAACTCTAAAACCTTCCAGAACAGGAGAGATAAGTGCAGACAGATATGTTGGGGAGACCTTAGAGTTTGTGACTTCACAACATGAAGAAATACCCAGGAATACAGCTACGTGGGCCAACTGGCTTAGGTTGGAGCTGCACGAGGCAAGTGCTTTTTCAGTTTGACCCCAAACATCCTCTCCCCTCCCCACCCAACCACGTGGCTCAGAATTGTCACAGAACAGGAAAAGGAAGTCTATCAGGAGTGTTTTGTTGGAAAAAGTCGGCTCATGGGGCCTGTGACATCAGACACAGAAGCACAAACGCAAAGGTAAAAGAATATGTTGATCTGTAGCTATGCAGATGCGACTTTAGGGTGGGAATGGGTTCAAGTCTTGAATCCAGCTTTAACTCTGATTCATTTCCATTTTCACCCAGCTCATTGAGGGGAATTTACAGCTCGGCCCCTCTTGTCCCACAATCGAAGAGTTACTACTGTGTCTTGTGTTGCTTCAATTTATCGGAAGGTAAAGCTACAACATGTGAGCTAAATGATTGCTTTTTGAACATGTTTCACTTTGTGGCCCCTGACACATTTTTATATTCAGTGCAATTTTTGAAGGAAGTGGAGATGGTATACAGGGAAGAATGACAGAAGAGACTTGTCACTATAATCACTGATACAAATAGGTGGAGTAAAGGAAGCAGTAGTCTGAACATAATGTATTTTACCATGATAATGAAGTGGAAAGTCAAGCAGAGAGATGTTCACACATATAGAATCAGCAATGATGGTGGCCAAACTACCCAGGAATGAATTCTGAGCTGCGTTCTGCCTTGGGAAAGGGGAGTGACATGGATTGAGGAAAATATAAGATTTACATACAGAAATGGGAGTGACCCCCATGACTGCCCAACAAGGAAATAAACAACTTGATTGTTACCCCATCAGTAAGGATTTTGCAAAGCCCTGACGGAGCTTACACTATCTATGAAACACCTAACATGTCTTACAAACACTTGCCTCGTGGAGCCCCGGCCAATCTTGAGCAGCTTACTGCTTCCTTACATTTCCTTATCTCTGGCCACAGGCCCCAACTACACCATGACTTACTGATGAAGTTAGCCTGGCCAGTGAATATGGTGTACTGAAGCTCATAGGAGCTGATGCTGAACTCATCATCCGAGATCCAGTGGACTGTAATGGTGTCATGGGAGGCAGTACAGAGTTCCTCTCGGATAGATGGTGGGTTTGGGGCTGTAAGGAAAAGTAAAGGAAAAAGTGAGGAAAGCACACTCTCTGTTCTGGAATTTTACAATCGATGCTCTTACTGCCCAACCCAACATCTTGTAGACAGGAGATTTTCTTAATAAGAAGCTTCAGCTTGTATGTACCACACAACTTGAAGCAAAGTGCAGAGACCTCAAATTCCCTCAAGCCACACTTGTTTCAATGATAAACATATTTTAGGCAAAGATGAGGCATAACTTAGGCATAAGTTATTGAGATGATTGCCCCATTGTCTACTCTGCCTATATACACACATGCATAGCTATTAGAGCAAAGTGGTCACATGGTTTCCTTATTCAATGACCCTCAACCCGTGTTTTTATTTTATAATAAACTTTTTATACATTTTTAGCAATATAGTCAAATGCAAATGAGTTTCCTCATCTGTAAAATGGGATGATCATAATCCTGTAGATTTATTGTGAAGATTCATGTTAAAAAATTAATATAGTTTGGTAGAAATTAGAAGGTCAACAAATGGCAGCCATTTTCATATATTAACAAAAGTAGCTACAAATATAATATGGTTTTGTATGTATATTTTCTCATAAAATGATAATTCACAGCATTTTTAACAGGTCGGTTGCATCCCTCATTTTATAAAATTGTACACAAGTCAGATATTTTTTTACATTTTTTCCCTAATCTGCTAATTCTTCAGTTTCCTTAAAAACATGTGAGTGGTACTTACTCCTGTGGGACATTCTCTGATATTCCCTAATTGCCACATGTGTTCCAGCCCCACAAAAAGTAAGGGGAAATCCATCAACAACTTGTTTTTTACATTTTAGTATAGATAGTATACCCATTCTGCACCCAGAAATATTTGACAAATCATCTTTCTTTTACATTACATGAGCTAAAATATTTTCTATCTGAAAAATACATGTCATTTGAAAGGTTATAAAAACATTTTCATTACACACATTTTCTTTTCCAGATTACTTAAGAGAGAACCACAACAAAAGATAAGGAGTAAGGGCCTCCCTGGTAGCACAGGGGGTAAGTCTTAGCACTATGAAGTTAAGAGCAGCCATTACAGCACAAGTTTGATCCCCGGCCAGGGAGCTAACCCTCTTGACACAGCAGACCTCTCCTGTCCTGCCCGTTGCTCTGCTTAGCACTGTAATTCAGTCAGTCTGCCTGTTCTGCTCCCTGCTCTGTCTCTGGTGAATCCTCTTACCCTGCCCTCCCCACACCTCTGGCCTGTACCCCATTTCTTGTATGCATACGTAAATAAAATAAATCTTTTTTAAAAGATAAGGATTAAAATGGGAAGGAAAGCAAGCAATTTCACACCTGTTAAATAATCTAGCCCCTCCAGAAGTTTCTTTTCTCTGGAAAAATCTAAAGCAAAGTTTTCAAAGGCATCATTAAAATTGATGTCTGGAATCAGAACTTGAGAAGATGCAGTTGCCATAGTCACCCTGGAAAAGAGAAAAGAACATCAATATACTTCAAAATAAGTTGACAACCTTTATCCAGTGTTTGATTTCTAGCTTAACAAGGTGAAAATAAACAACTTGTAGGGCTTCATTTATTAACTGAAAAATATCGTATCTGTGCTTTTTCAGTAGAAACCAGGAACCAATTAAGAATTATACCATATTTATTCACATATGTTCACCCCTCAAACATACTCCCCATCCTGTCTTAATTTTGAGAAGTAAATACCGAATTTTTTCCCCTCTGCATCATTTTCCATCTGGCAGGCAGTATCAAAAGTAGACCTCTGAAGGTTTAGGCTTTGTAAGAGCAATTTGAGAGATATTTTTTTCTCCTCCTCTATTTTTCTTATGCAAAAAAACAAGCCATACTGAGGCTGGATTAAAACCTTCCCATAAATGTTGTACTTTATTTGATCATTTATAACACATTTAATTTTATTTTCCAGCTGCAGATAGTGCTATTCCAGATCATTCTAAGAATTAATGGGAGCAGGTTCATATTTTGTACCTCATATCTTCCATCGTCCCTAACACAGTGTTGGACACGTAGTGATGAAATTAACTGATGAATGAGTAACACAACAACACAACTGGAAATTGAGAACTTAGTATATACAAGGCAGTATACATATACTTTACATATATTATCTAATTGACTCATTACCATAAACCTGTGTAGTAGATGGTCTTTCCATTTTACTTATTTGTTTCTTGTTTTTAAACATTCTCATTTATTTATTCACAATATAGGATTTCTCCCCGCAGGTACAGTCACCATAGTTTTCCCACCACCAAAGTGCCCATGGTTGTTCTTTCCATTTAATAAATGAAAAAGTTGACATACAGAGAGGTTAGTAACATGCCCAAGGTTATACAATGAACAAGGATCAGAAATATAACTGAACCCATGTTCATCCGATTCTAAACACTGTGCCCTTAACTACTTAGATAATTCCTTTAATAAAAACAATTAAAGCATATTTTTATACACTTTGGCAATTCTTAACCATGATTACACATTGGAATGATCTCAAAGCACTTTAACAAAAACAAACACATTTAGATCCTTTGTCAGACCTTCTGAATCAGAGTTAATGAAAATCCTTGGGTATGCAAATAGGATGGAAATAGACACTAGTGTGGGAACAAAATGCAGTTTAAGGGGAGAAAGGAGGACTGAATATAGGAAGTCAAAAGAGAAAACTTTTATGGTGAATTAGTTGTAAAGGGATGGGGTGTTAAAAAAAATATACCTTTAGGCATGTATACCCTGCTATATATCTAAAAAGAAAACAAGCCATGTTCGTGGTAGCTAAAGACAGAAATTTCAAGTAAAAATGCTCAATAGGGGGCCTTCCTGGTGGTGCAAGGGGTTGAGCACTGCACTATGGGGTTTCCGCAGCCACACCCTGACCAGGGAGGGGCCCACATGGCACAGCGAACTTCTCCTGCCTCGCCCACTGCTCCCCCTCAGCAGTGTATTTCAGTCGATCTGCTGTCTCTGATGAATGCTCTCACCCCCTGCATCTCAAGCCTGTACTCCAGCTCTTGTATGCATAAATAAATAAAATCTTTTTTAAAAAATAAAATAAAACCTTCATTAAAAAATGCTCAGTGGGGAGAAATGCTAGTGAGAGATTAGTAAAAGAAACAATAAGATAAAACAAAGCAAAAGTTATTCATTTGGTGATCCCGAAAATGGCATTTTCAATAGTGTGGTAATGGGAGAAGACATTTCAGAGGACTGAAGAATGAGGACAATTAAATTCAACGGTTCAACTTTTTTTTAATCTCTGCTCTGAAGAAATCCTGCTGAAATGACAGTTACAGAATAAAAAGTCATAAACCCATAAGGAAGGACAAAGAGAATGTAAAAAGAGATGCCAGCAGGTAAGAGGCCATCAGCGAATGCATGGAAACTTGAAAGGTATGGATGAGTGGTAAGCAACAACAGACAAAGTTAGATCAGGAAGCCAATCATCAAGCTGACTTAGTGCTTGATGCCACTGGCATCAAGGAGTGGCAACAATGCCACTGACAACTGAACATTTGCACAGGAAATAGCTACAACCTAGATCCACTCAACCAGAGACTACTCCTCTCCCATCCTGGCAACAGATGTGAGGTTTTTCTTTCGGCAGAGCTTTGACACTATGCTAAAAGGAGTCTTCAGACTCTCAGTTCCCTTTCCATGCTTGGTTTCCAGAATGTTGGCAGGCAAGCTTATTATATCCTTTATTCCTCCAGAAGCAGGAGATTGGTGGATTCTTTTCACAGGGGAAACTGACCCAAGTGAAAACACTATAGAATTGACACTTGGGGTCTCTATCATTTCACCTTAAGTCCTATAGGAAAGTTGCAAAGTGACATTGTCCCAGCACCTCACCATCTAGTGTGTTTAAATGCAAATAGGCAGACAAAAGCTTACCAGACAGACATTTAGGGAAATAAAGAAACTAAAACAAACTAACAGAAAACAAAGTTGGAGAAAATCAAGACAGTGCAGAGTTTAGGGGAAATTTTTGGAAATGGTAATACCCTCAGTAAGATAAACAAATATTTTGTAACCACAAAGCAAGGACAGAATGATAAAGAGCAAAAGATGACAGGTAAAAAGGAACAAACTTCCATTATAAGATAAAGAGAGGTAAGTACAGCTTACCTCACCGTGCTGTGTGTTAGACAGTAAAGTTAATAGAATAAATCCTAAAAATTCTCATCATAAAAAAGAATTGTTTTCTTTTCTTCTTTCTTTTTAAATTATATTTATATGAAATGGAGGTTAATTTAATCAAACCATCAAGCTGTATAACTTAAACTTATATAGTAATATGTCAATTATATCTCAGGAAAAGAAAAAAACAGAAAAATTCTTTAAAATGTGATAAGCAATTGACAGAGTCATAAGATCATAAAGTGAGTTAGATAATTATAACTTCACTATAGATTAATAGTTTTATTTTTTTTTAAGATTTATTTATTTATGCATACAAGCACTGGGGCACAGGCCAGAGGTGTGGGGGGGTGAGAGGATTCACCACAGAGAGCGGGGA
>JAGFMF010011954.1:426181-448221 GCA_019455555.1 Galemys pyrenaicus
CCCTGGCCGGCAGCAGGGATCGAACTCGTGCTGCAGTGGCTGCGATTTGCTTCGTAGTGCGTTGCTTAACCCACTGCGCCACCAGGGGAGGCCCAATAGTTTTATTTTTTAAGGAGAAAATAATAGTAATTTATTTTATAAAAAACGGCTGCTTATGCCAACATATTAGATTAGGAATTATTACTTAACCATACTTCAATGCAATTAATGTACCAAATAACATGAATCTTGCAGTACTAGAAATCTTCGGTTTTTAATGACTTATTTTAGGAATATTAAAGCATCATTAAATGACCTTTCTAGACTTATTAAATACTTAAGACAATCCCTACGAGAGCTCTAGGATAAAAACGTAGATGTATGTTGAATTTAATAAACTCCTGCCAAATCTTTTTCCAAAATGATTTTTCATTCCCACCAGTAATATATGAAAATTTCACTTGCTTAATATCCTTACCAACAGATTTGATGATGTCAGTCTTTTTAATTTTAGCTATTACAACAATGCCATCCAGTTAGGGTTAGGATTAGGGTTTTTAATTTTACACCTACTACTTAGTGGTATCTCATAATTCTTTCAATTTTCCTTGATAACTAATGATGTTGGTGCAATTTCTAAAATTATCCTGAACATACAATCCAAGACAGCATTATATATTTTGTAAAATATTGAAGGCCTTGCATATAAAATCAAAAGACATTCTAACCTCTGTAAGTATGTATATTTTTCTTTCTTTACTTGTATTATTGGCAGCAATAATAAGTCTCCTCTTATGAGGAAACAAAAGGTAATTTTGAAAAATTGCACCTATAAAAAAAGCAAACATCAAGAAAAAAGCTCTTATAAATAAGAATACTAAAATTAAATTGCATAAGAAAAACTGGATGAAAAATTAAGGAGGGCCTCCCTGGTGGTGCAGAGGGTTGAGTGCTGCACTGTGAAGCATCCGCAGCAGAGCAGAATGAGTTCAATCCCCGGGCAGGGAGGGGACCCACATGGCGCGCCTTGCCCGCGGCTCCCCTCAGCAGCGTGTTTCAGTAGATCTGCCTGTTCTGCTCCCCACTCTGTCTCTGGTGAATCCTCTCACCCCCCACGACTCTGGCCTTTACCCCAGCTCTTGTATGCATAAATAAATAAATTTTTTAAAAAAGAAAAATTAAGGAAACATCTTAGATAACAAACTACTATCTACAAAATCATAGAAAATAGGAAACAAATGATATCAAAAATTAGAGGGAAAATCTATGATATCCAACATCTGACTTAATAAGTCCCAGAAATGAAAAAAAAGGGGGAATAAATTATTAGCAAAATAATACAAGAAAGTTTCTCAGAACTACTGGTCATTAGTATTCAGATTATAAAGACCCACTAAGGGCACAACAAAAATGAATGATAGAAGATTCAAGATATACCCAGATATAAGACCTTAGAATTTCATATTTAAAAATATAGTTCATAGTCAAAAAAACAAGAATCAAAATAAAAGTGGACTTCTCAACATACTAGAAATTAGAAGACAATAGAGCCATGCCTTGCCCCTCTTCTCTCCTTTGAAAATTATAAAGGAAATTTATCTCTAACCTGTCAAATGTGAAAATTTTAAATAACTTTCAGGAAAAAAAACTCAAAAATTTACTTCTCACGTACTCTTTCCTAGGAAGCTTTGGGAAAATTTGTTCCAACAAAATTAGCAGAGCAAATGGTGCATGAGTGGATAATCAGGCAGAAATCGATTGAGTCCCTAATTAAGGGTACAAACTAAGACGTTCAGAGATACTGTTGCCTGTACTTCACAGGACAGAGTACCCAAGAGGAGAAACCTGCACAGAGAGAATTCTGGAGACTTTCCGAAGATTCCACTCTAATATTCAGTAGAATACAGAACAATACATGCAAAAAATTACCCAATGACAAGGAATGAGTTGTAAAAAAAATATATATTAGAGGGAACAACCACTCATTCTTTCACAGGGCCAGGAATAGTGTCTGTTTCACCAGTCAGACTGGAAAAATCTCATGTTTCATGGGGCACTGATTAAAGTACTCAAAAGGGTCTACTTGAGTAGTGGAGAAAAATTTCCACTAGACTAAACACTGTTCTGATTCAACCTAACAAGTCATACAAGCAAGACCAGAAAATGAAGATTAAGCAATCTTCAAGTAATTTAACTGTGTCCAGAATATATGGATGATTACAAAAATTGTGTCATCCAATATGATAATTTTCACAATATCTGGCATCCAATCAATATCTCAGATATGCTCAAAATTCAATCCAATATATTAGACACGAGGAAGCAAAAAAAAAAAAAAAAAAAACAAACTACCCATAATGAGAAAAGGCAACCTGAAAATTCACCCAAAATTGACCCAGATGTTAGAATTATCAGGCAAGGACATTTAAACAGTTATTCTATCTGTGTTCCGTATGTCCAGAAAGCTAGAGCAATGGCAAAATGTTAAGAAGCTGTATGCAGGATCTCAAAAAACCCAAATTGAACTTCTAAATATGAAAACAACAATATTTGAGATGAAAAATACACTGGAGAAGTTAATGGCAGATTAGGCATTACTGAAGGAAACAGCAATGAACTTGAACATAACATTAGAATCTAAAAAATGAAAGCGAAAAAAAAGACTAAAAAAAATGAACAAACCATCAGTGAATTGCAGAATGATCTCTGGCAGTATAATATAAAGAGAGGAAGGAGGTACACTCTTTACAATTTCAAAATTACAGAAACAAACTAAGTGCCAAAGACAGATGAGTGGATTATGAAGATGTGGTATATATACAAATGGAATAATACTCAGCTATATAAAAAGGTAAACTCTCACCATTTGCAACAACATGGATGAAACTGGAGGGGATTATGCTAAACAATAAGTCAGGAGAAGAAAAACAAATATTGAATGGTGTCACTTATATGTGGAATATAGAGAAACAAAGAGTGAGTTATAGAAAAACTAACAAACTCTATAAACCTGATTATAGAACTGAGATTACCAGAGGGAAAAGAAAAAAGTGGGTAGAAGGCATGATGAACTACAGTGAGGACTATGAGTACCTTAGTGGTTGGATGTGGAAAGGTAATGTACACCTGAAGTGTGTGATCTCATGCCTCTAGATCATACACAGTGTTGTAAACCAATGCTACTATAATTAAAAAAAGAAAATTACCAAAAACAAAAAAAGGAAGAAATAATGACTGAAAATTTTCCAGATTTGCAAAATTCAATTGCTAATATTTAAAACTGAAAAAATTGTAATATAAGGATATTATTTAGAAAAGGTCATGTTAACAAAAAAACAGCATACAGAGCAGAATTGCTTTGCTGTAAAAGTGTAGATAATAGTACTAGATTCCGTAGATTTGAATCTTGCCTCTGTCCCTTACTAGTTCGGTGATCATAGGCAGGTAACTTAACCTCTCTATGCCTCCTTCAGACTCATTCATAAAATAAAGGATAGTGTCTATCTCATAGGTTCTGTGATGATTAAATGAGTTATATTTCTAAAGACTTAGAACAATACTCAGCACAAAGTAAATGTTTATTATTTTATTATAATAATAATAATGGTAAAGGCAGAATTTGGCAGTAAGAAGGAGCTTGATATTTTTTGCATTATGAGTTAGAAATATTTAACTTTCAACTTTGTACAAGTATTACTTTAATACAAATAACTTTTAAATATTTAAGAAGAGTAAATTAGAGGTAATAAGTAAATGGAACGTATCTTAAGATGTTGCTGTAAAAGGAAAGAAAAGAATAGGGCTATAGCTAGAGGGGGTATGAAACAGAGGAAAGTTATGGCAGTTATTTTTAGATAGGAGAGATGTGAGTGGGTTTAAAAGTAGATGGGAGGCCAACTACAGAAGAGAGAAACTGAAGCCATGGAAAAAAGAGGGCATGTGGCCAAAGCGCGAGTGAAGGGACATTTCTTCCATTATAACCAGAGGAAGGTGGAAGTGATGGATGTAGACATAGGCATGTTCCATAGTTTGGTATGAGACGATGAATAATTTATCATTTCATACCTACCATTCTGGAAAGAAGGTAAAGTCATTTTCTGAGCCTGAGTGGGAAGATGGCAGGGCTGGAATTTGGAGGTGAGTACAGAAGATCTGAAGTAACCATTATGGAGACAAGAAAAAAAGAAAGCTGACCAAAGTAGCCCAGAAGAATTTCAGGTCACTACTACTGAGGGCCCAGGTGAGGGTAAAAGCTAGAAGCCATAAATTCGTGGTTCAGCAGTACCAACTTCTTTTTTTGGTTATGCAATTTTTCTCCAGTAGGTTTCTGCAACTCAAATATAGACATGGAAAAGACAGGAACAACTAGGCTGATTCAGGGTTCATATTTAATCAGGTTGGTGTGATAGAAAAGACAATGGCACAAAGGAACTCATGCTATTGAAAAAGATTAGTTGAAGTGAAGATAGTAGGTACTCAGTAAGTAAAAGTTAGCACTTAGAAGTCCTAATGGAGTTGAAGAATAGATGCATCTGAAGAAAACCATCTTTATAAAATCAGAGGTTGAAGTGAGAAAGTGGGAGGTATTACTTAAGTGTAATTCTTTTGTATTTTTGTATTTTTTTAATTGAGTTAACAGTGGTTTACAGTGCTGTATTTGATTTATGTAACTCTGGATGGTGAGGTTAACATGTGGGTCTTGGTTTAGCATGTGGGTCTTGGAAGTGGGTCAAGGAAGTGGAGCAGAGGTGAGGATCACTGGAGGAGGGGATGTCAAGGAGACTTGATGGCTACAGTATTAGGCATTAACCATGTTAGTGTTGCCAGTGTCATGCAGAATGATGACAGAAACAATAGAAATAAAGATTGAGAACCTAGAGCCAAAGTCTTCATCAAATGAGAGGGCGGACAAATCTAGCCTAACAAGCGCCTATATGCCTTGAGGCTTTGCTGAACAATGTTCACTTTAGACCACTGATTATTTATGAACGGTGTATAGATGGACTTCGAAGGATCCATGAGTCTTCTGAAATTGTGCGCAAAACTATATGTGTACATATCTAATATGCAGTTTTTCCTTAGGGAGAGGGTTCACAGCTTTTATCAAATTTTCAAAGGGGTAACAAACAAAATAAAATCGAAGCATTACGGCCTTAAAGATTTATATGAGGAATAACTAAGTAAAAGCAATAGCAACTGCACAAAGACTTAGGAAGTGTGAGCACCTATCAATGTAGCCAAAAGCTTCTCTATCCATACACCAATGCCAACATAAAAATCTCCAGCCCTGAGTGGGCAGTGGAGAGCTGTGGCACAGCTAGGGCACATGCATAGCCCTGCATTAGAGCTGGTAGTCTGCAGAGACAGAGAAAATGGTGGCAGAAATCCATAGGGCAATCTACCACTGAGGCTTAGTAACTACCTAGCTGGTAAAATATTAATAACTACCTAGCTGGCAACTGCTACACACGCCTGACCAAAATAAGGTGACTTTAAATTGGCCCCTTTTCATAAGAACAGGTATGTCAAAAAAATATAAGGAACTCACCGCTCAGCAATATTTTTTGCAGACTGGAGAAACCGTGCCTGGTCATTTTCTTTCAGGATATGCTCAGCTTGGTTGATTAGAACTGTGGATCGTTCAAGACACTGGCGGCAATTAGCAACTTGCTGTGCTAACTTTCTCAGTTTCATAACCTTTAAGAATTAGAGGAAAAATAAGATAAAACATCCAGTGGTTAATTAAAAGCGATAAAACAACATGAAGAAGATCTGCTGCAGTGATTCTAAAAAAAGGACTCTTAATATCCCACAGTCCTGTACTAACCACTCACCTTCTCACCCTGTCCTCTACGCCTGTCATGCCAACCCCTCCTTCTGCTGCCTATAGTCTACTTGTTTGCACTGCAGCACACTTAGTCATGTATTCTTGTTGGTTATCTACCTCCTTTTTTATTAATAACATTAGTTTTTCTGATTATAGAAGTAATGCATGCTGATTATAGAACATTTAGAAGATAAAATGTATAAATAGAAACCCAACCACCCCCAGAGATCACTGTGTTTACATTTTTCAACATATTTCCACATATAAGCTTTTAAAAAATACTCTTTATAAGTATCTACATTTCAACATATAGATTCCTCCTAGTATCTTTATGCATATCTGTGTTTTCACAGATCTGTTTCCTTGGAAATTTCAATTCTTATGTCAGTTGGAACCAACCAACATGGTACAAAGTCGTGGTCATCACCCCAGGCTGTCCTAACTGCTCACACTGCACACAGAGCAGGAACTTATAATCACAACCCTGAGCAGCAGAACACCAAGCCTAAAGCCATACAGCTGCATGGAGGCGCACACCTGACCTTGTTGACCATGATTCTTCAGTTCCCAGGCTGAAAGTCTGGACATCTCTCTTTCCTTCATCTTTTATATCTAATCATTCAATGGTTTCAAACATTTCCTTTCTAGCAATATCTATTCTGCACTTCCCTTCCATTTGGGCTGTAGATTTTCTGGCTTAGGTCTTCATAAACCTCATAACTTGTTTCCCTGGTTTCAGTATCATCCCATTCTGATATACTATATAGACCTTTGCCATGTCAGTCTCCTTCCTTCCTTAGAAATTAGAATGGTTTCCCAATACCTTTCATAGTAAACCCAGAGTCCTTATACAGCATTCATGGTCCTTCCACAATTCTGGCTCACCTTTTAGCCATTCATTTATTTCCTTTTTCTTTGTGTATTTTAGATACACAGGAAAGCACCAAAATCGAAATGTACAACTCAGTGATTTTTGGGGACATATATATAAATCAGATAACTACCAAAGAGAGGTCAAGATAAAGAATATTTCCAACACCCCAGGAACACCATCATTTTTATTGGAGTCATAGTACTAGGCTAAACATCATTTCTTCTTTTCCTCTCTCTCTCTCTACAACCTTACTTCTTGCTTCATGATCCAAGTGCAAACTTGAATCACTAGGATAAAACTTTGACATTTGTAAAGTCAAATCTGGCTTGGCATCACTGAAGCGCTGGGCTTTACCTTTGTCTCTTTGATTTTGACAGCAATCATTTGCTTCCTCTGCTGGATGATCTCTACCAATTCGTCACATTCTTCCATAAGTTTTGCCTCATGCATAGCAGTATTCACCTGCCAAGAAAGTCCAGAGTATTAAACAGTGATTGCTGCCTTTGTCCCCTGCTGGCTCTCAAAGGTTCGGACTGACAGCTAAACATGCACAACTTCTTCCATACCTCCCTCATAAGATCCACTCCTAGAAGAAGGGTAGAGATGATGATATTAATGATGCAAGGGTATTGAAGCACCACAGATAGGAAGCTCTCCAGGCCTCTGGTAGGTCATGATGGTTAATGGAAGCTGGGCAGAAGGACAGATGAGATGGGGGCATGTTATTCCCACTGCACAAGTCCCTTCATCCCAGCACCCTGTCCTCCTGCTGCTCTTTTGGAAAGAGGGTAAGGAGATTTAAGTATGTCAGGGAAAGAGGATCCCTCTCCACCGGCACGATAATATTAAGGTAACATTGGAACAACATATTACTACCATCCTAACAAACTTGTTTTCCGTTTCCCTTGTTCCCTTCCAATTTTTAAATATATGAGTGTGCTGTAAAATCTTCACATTAAATATATGCATGCACATATAGCTCCACTTAGTTACCATGTCTTGGTAGATGTTTCTCACCTACATCCATTCAGTATCTGAATATTTTTCCTACTTTGGGATAGTGGCTCTATCAAAATATCTCCACTATTAAGTCAGAGTGGGGTTGAAAAAAAAGCTACCATTTTGCATTGACTTTTCATGCACCGATTTCTCCTTTCCATTTCCACTACGATTGATATTATATGGCATGAAGCGCCCAGCAGGGGCTAAAATGAGATCAGGGGATCTTGGGAATGCCCAAGCATAAAGGGAAAGAAAAGGAAATGAGCATAATTTTAAAGGAATTAATGTGCTAAGTAATTTATAAATATATTATTTCATGTAATTTTCACAACTTTGTAATAGAAAGGCCATTTTTATTTGCATTTCACAAATGGGGAAACTGAGACTTTTAGTGATGTGCTCAAGATCACACAGCTAGAAAGCAGTAAAACCAGAATTCAAACCGAGTTCTGTCAAGTGAAACCCCTGGGCTGGCTGGGTGGGCAGGCGAGGTTCAGTTCCATTTCAGCAGCACACAGAGCAGTCACACAGGGAAGCACAATCATTCCAAGAGTTTATTCAAGGATCACTCGAGCAGAGCTCTAGAAGGCTGAGGAATAGACAATGGTTACTTGAGAGCACCAAAACTCCAGGGGCCAGATGTGCTTCATTAGCAGGACAGGACTGCATTTCCAGTTGCTAGCCCTCTTCAGAAGGTTCCTCTACATCCTCCATGCCCAGCAAAATAACTATCACTGAATCCTGCTGCTTCCACTCTTACTCTTCGGTCCCTGCCATACGAGTTTCTGTTTCTCACTTAAGTGAAATAAAATGTATTTGCCAAATGGCAACCTTATTTTGTTTTATTTCTACTTTCCAGGGGGATTGCCACAATGAGAGCTTCCATTTCTTCTGAATAAACAGCCTCACTCTTGCCGTTTCAACGTTTTCCGGAGACTCTTCATTCTTTGCCAAAATTGGATCTACTTTTACAAGGCAGATAATCTTATCCTCTCAGGGAATTTCTATTCATGTAAGAATATGTAATTCATCTAGTTCACCCAAATTCCTTCTTTAGATTTACTGGAAACTTAGACACTTTGCATTTATTGTGTCTTTTTGAGGCTGCTGGTGCATGGCCTTGAAAATCTCTTTTCTCTTTCTCTTCCTGCTACCTTTCTTGGCTAGGTCTGTTCATATCATAATGGCCTCATAAGTCATCCCCAGGTTTACCATTACCTCCATATGAAAAGCACACCCTTGCTCAAAAATCTTCATTACGACAGCCAGCTCCTTAAGGAAAGACTATATGACTTTGTTTCCCTTACTGTAACCTGTACAATGCTTTACACACAACAAACACTTATGAAACATATGCTGATTGACTTAGCAAAGTGAAAAATCTAAATTAGAAAAGCAAGCATTAGAAGATACACAACAGTAAATGCATTTTGTTTGGAAATGTAGATTAAGGGAACCACAGTGAGGTTTAGAAACTTGCATGGCAAAGATAAAAACAGTCAGGCACAATTAATAGAGCATAAAGTTGGCTGAAGAGGCAAAATCCCAAACTAAAGGTAAAACAGTGACATTAAATTTTTTCCATGTCAAGAAGCAGCCCATAAAAGCAGGGTCCTTAAATGTTTTCTGAACAAGAAATACTACAGGGAAAAGCTGTCTTCATGATGTGAATAAAACAACTCAAATTGCCTGGAAGGCACTTTGAGAGCACTGGTATTTTCCTTGTCTGTAGTTTTCTTTGAAAAGACAGTAAAGTTTTTCATTTCCTTATTAACTCTTACTTTGAAACAACTGGCATCAACTTGTTAAGCATTCTTGATTGGTTGGATGGTTGGTTGGTTGGTTAGTTGGTTTGCAGACGACTCCAACTCTTTATTTGACCTTTGCTTTTCGGTTAGTGGGTTTAACTTAATGATTTTATGTCTGTGGAACAATCTATCTTCCTGAAAATGCCATTAGAGTAGTCTTGGCAACCTATTTGTATAAATCTTCCCACCCCAAAAGAGACTTTTAAAGGAAAGCTTCTGGTATTTCAGACTATGAATCTAAGTACCATACTTCCAAGGCCTAAACACTGGGGAATGAAGGTCTTTCTGATAAGTTCCCAGGCGGCTCATAAAAACAAATGAAAGAACTTTCCTGAAGTTGCACTGAAAACCAGTCCATACTGCAGAGACTATCTGGGCCTGAAACCCAGAGAGGACTGAACATGGTACCATAGGCACTAGATGCCCCTCCCATACACACCAACTTCACTAGCAATGGACTTTTCCAAACTACTCCCCTACTTCCAGAAGCCACAGACTATTACTCCCTGACATACGGCACCATCTACTGGGAAAGTTGAAGCTCTACACCCTTAAGATATCTGAACACATAATTGAAACCTACACAGCCAATTAACTAGGAGACAGTAAAATAACAAATAGCATCTTTTTATAATATTTATTTATTTATGCATACAAGAGCTGGGGTACAGGCCAGAGGCACAGGAGGTGAGATGATTCACCAGAGACAGACCCGGGAACAGAACAGGCAGATCAACTGAAATATACACTGCTGAGGGGAACAGCGGGTGAAGCAGGAGAGGTCTGCCACACCATGTGGGTCACCTCCCTGGCTGGTGGCAGGGATCAAACTTGTGCTGCAGTGGCTGCGGTTTGCTTCATAGTGCATTGCTTAACCCACTGCACCACCAGGGAGGCCCCCACAAATAGCATCTTGAGTCTTCAGGGGAATATTGCACCACACAGAGAGAACAAATGTCCAGAAATCAACCATACAGACATGGAAAACTTTTTCTTTCTTTCAGAGACACAATTCAAAATTGCCATTATTAAGAAATTCAAACAAAAAAAACACAGGAAAGCTAGTCAAAAATATACAAGAAAACTTGGGGAAAAATTAATTTCCCGAGAAATAAAATTAATGAATAGAAAAGCAAAACTGAAGCTTTAAAAAAGAAAATAAAGGAGATGCAGAACATAAAAAGATTCATAGAGGAGTTTAAAAAATTTTGGAGAAAGCTATGGAAGTAGAATAGACCAAATAGAAGACCGAATCAGGGGCTTCTCTAGTGGTGCAATGGGTTGAGCACCACACTGTGAGGTGTCCATGGCTGCTGCAACGTGAATTCGATTCCTGGCCAACATGGTGTGGCAGACTACTCCTGCCTCTCACACTGCTCCCCTTGTAGTGTGCTTTAGTGGATCTGCCTGTTCTGTTCCCCACCCTGTCTCTGGTGAATCCTCTCACCCTGGGGTCTCTGGCCTGTACACCCCAGTTCTTGTATGTATAAATAAATCTATAAAAAAGAAAGACTGAATCAGTGACTTTGAAGATGATAATGCACAAAGAATCCGGGTTGAATAAAGAGATATATGAGGAAAAAAATGAAGAAATGCTTTGAGAGTTATTCAGTTTCATTAAGAAAGGCAATGTAAGAATAATGAGTATCCCAGAAGGGGGAAAAACATAGGGAAACAGAGTTCTTAGTTAAAGAAATAATAAAGGAAAATTTCCTGAAACCAGAGAAAGAATCAAATACACAAGTCCATGTAACTAAAACACTTTGTTACCTAAATGTGATGAACCTACTCCAAGACACATAGTAGTGAAACTTCTAAAAGCTTAAGCTAGAGACTACTGAAGCAGATAACATATAAAGGAATCTCCATCAGGTTTACATCTGACTTCCCTAAGGAAACACCATGGGCAAGAAGAGAATGCATTAACATGATCAAAATAAAGATTAAAAACAGCCAGCCAATAACAGTTCATTCTACAAGGCTCTACTTCATATATGAGGGGAAAATAAAGGACTTCTCAGACAAAAAGAAGCTGAAGGAGTTTGCAAACACTATACCTCCCCTCCAAGAAATGTTGCAAGAATCTCGCATATTTAAATCAAAAAGAAAAACATCCAAAAAAACTGAGCAAGGAAATAGATATTACTGGAAAATTAAGGACAAATGGCAGTAGCAGAACATCATATATCAAAAATCACCCTAAATGTAAGTGGACTGAACTCACCAATCAAAGATTAAAAGGCAGAGAATGGGGCCTCCCTGGTGGTACAGTGGGTTAAGCAACACACTATGGGGCAAACCACAGCCACTGCAGCACAAGTTCAATCCCTGCCCCCGGCCAGGGGAGTGACCCACATGGCACAGCAGACCTCTCCTGCTGCTCCCCTCAGCAGTGTGTTTCAGTGGATCTGCCTGTTCTGCTCCCTGCTCTGTCTCTGGTGAATCCTCTCACCCCCCACACCTCTGGCCTGTACCCTAGTTCTTATATGGATAAATAAAATAAATCTTTTTTTTAAAAAAGCAGATAATGGCTGGTTGAACCAGAAAACAGAATCCAACTTTCTACTGCTGCAAAGAAATCCACACTATAAAGATAAAGGTAAGCTCATAATAAATGGTTGGGAAACTATCTTATGAGCAAATGAGGCCTAAATAAAACCAGGGATATTAATAATCATATCAGATAAAATTGACAACCAGCTTAAAAAAACCTGACAAGAGACAGGGATGGGTACTATATAATGGGTATGTCAAGAAGACAAAAGACTAATCAATGTATTCTCAATAAAGGAAGGAACATCAAAATATATAAGGTGTTTATAAGGCAATTACTATCAAATCTGAAAGCAGACACTAGAAGCAATATATTAGCAGCTGGACAATTCGACACTTCACTTTCACCAATGAGACAGAAAAAAACAGGGACTGAATAACCTTAAGCAAAGAATTAGAACACATGGGCTTAAGATACATTTATAGGTCACTACATCCCCAAAAAGACAAATACAAATTCTTCTCAAGTGCACATGGGACATTCTCCAGGATTGACCACATATTTGGTCACCAACCAAGTATAAATTAATTCATGAAAACTGAAATCACACCAAGTACCTTTTCTGACCACAATGGTGCCAAACTAGAAAGTAACCATAAAACAGTAAGTATTTCTAATATGTGGAAACTGAGCAACACACTACTGAACGACAATTGAGCTAATGAGGAAGTCAAAGAAGAAATTTTAAAAATACCCTGAGACAAATCACAATGAGGACACAACTTTCCAGAACCTATGAGACACAGCAAAAGTAGTACTAAGAGGGACATATATAGCAATACAGGCCCTCAAGAAACAAGAATTTTTAAAAATAATCTAACATTACACCATAAGGAACTAAAAAAAGAAGAAGAAACAAAACTAAAATACAGTAGAAAAATTACAGCAGAAACAAATGAAACAGAAATTTAAAGGACACCACAAAAGATTAATGTGACCAAATGCTGGTTCTTTGAAAAAGAATAGCAAACCTCCACCTACATTCACAAAGAAAAAAAGGTAGAAAACTCAAATAGAATCAGAAACAGAAGAAACATTACAGCAGGCATCTCAGAAATTCAAAGGATCATAAGAGATTACTATGAATATTTATATGCTATTAAGTTGAATAATATAGAAGATAAGGACAAATTCTTCAAAATATATAACCATCTGAATCTGAATCAGGAGGAAACAGAAAACGTGAAGAGAACATTTCAAGCAAAGAAACTGAAATATTCATCAAAAGTCTCCCAAAAAACAGAAGTCCAGGACCAGATGGTTTCATTAGTGAGTTCTACCAAGCCTTCAAAACTGAGCTTATACCTTTCCTGCTCAAACTGTTCCCAAAAAAGCTGAGAAAGAGGGAATAATTCCAAATATGTTTTATGAGGGAAACATCACCCTGATACTAAAACCATGTAAAAATTGGCAAAATTTGAATGAGGTCTGTAGTTTGTTTAATAGAATATTATACAATGTGAATTTCCTGGTTCATGATTATGTAAGACATTAAACAAACCCTAGAAGTCCCATAATATTTTAGGCAGGTCTAATGAAGCAATATTAATGGAGTTTTCTGATGTTATAAGCAAGATAACATCAGGCCTTTGTTCAAATGTAATCTAGTTTAATTTTACTCATAGCACTTAAACCCTCTAATCAAAAATAAGTTTATTTATTATGTCTCCCCCAACTTGAATGCAAGCTTCTTATGGTTAAGGACTTTGTTTTGCTCACTACTGTATTTCCAAACAGTGGAACCCTAGAACAGTACCTACCATACTGTAAGTACTCAATAAATATTTGTTGAATGAATAAATGTGAATGTGCTGGACATGAATAATGAAAAATGTACACTAGGCTGCATTTCATTACATGAGACAAATTTCCCTTATATTTTCCTTTTATAAATTACTTAAAATAGTCA
Source organism: Galemys pyrenaicus (assembly GCA_019455555.1). Classification (NCBI taxonomy): domain Eukaryota; kingdom Metazoa; phylum Chordata; class Mammalia; order Eulipotyphla; family Talpidae; genus Galemys; species Galemys pyrenaicus. The sequence goes on from JAGFMF010011954.1 coordinate 440,135, forward strand.
TTTTGTTGTCATTTATATATTGTTCATGACATTATATAGGATTTGGAAAGATATTCCTAGATCCTAAGAAGCCATATCTTCTGGAAAAGTTTCTTATAGAGTGTGAAAAGAAATAGAAAGTTACTTTTCCTGGGTAATTGGCTGTGCTTTACTTGTTCCTATGACCTAACAAAAGATTTAAGAACAGGAAGCAAACAGAGGGTAGTGTTTGTTCAATTACCCTTTCTCAGTACTTATTATGTACCAACCCATGTGCTGGGTATAAAAAATTTGACAGTTCACAAATATCCACTCTCAAAGTTTACAATCTAGTAGGGAACAAACTGATACACAGAATTTCTATGATAAAAGTATGCATAGGGTACTCCTCATATAAAATGCAGGAACACCTGAACCAGATTAGGGAAAAGAGGAGAGAAAGATAGCATGGGTAATGGCTTCTGGAGGACTTGATGCCCGAAGGAAAATTCTTAAAGGACAAGCAGTAGTCTGTCAGCAGAAAAGGAAAGTCGTGAAAGTTCTGTAAGGCCAAGTTCCATCTTCACTATTGTGTTCTCAATGCCTGAAAAGGCAGAAATATGCTTACATATAGAAATATGCTTACACATTGTAGAATGAACACAAGAAGTATACAGTACCAAGTGGCAAAAGGACATTCTAGAGAGAGGCAGGGTTCCAATCATGATAGGTCTCACAAACTTATCTTAGAGATGATAGGGAACCATTGAAGGATTTATGGTAGAGGAGGAAAACAAAATATTTGCATTTTAGAAAGTTCATTTCCACAGCAAAGTGGAAATGGATTAGAGAGGAGAGGAGGAAAGCAGTTAGGAACTATGGTTTCCAAAATGAATGTGGCAAGGTCATTGTTGCTGCCATCAAGAAACTCATAGACCAGTGAGGAAAATAAGACATAACATAATTGGATTCCAATAAAGCAGAATAGACAGTGTAACAGATGTATGCTTGGGCTTCTCTGTCCAAGTTAACACACCAAGTGCACAGAGGAGCTCACACCAGCACCCAGGTTTCCAATTCCTCATCCAAGTATTTTCCCCCAAGTCTTCCTTTTCACTGCCTTTCACAACCACAAAATTATGTAAGAGGAAGAGAGCAGGGAATCTCTTTTTAGCCTGGGACTGAAATGTGGGGAGCATCTGACCCCTTTTCGTACTCAAATCTGACATAAGCATCTCTTCCCAAGACCTCTGTTTCTGAGACATATGGCTTCAGCATCCTGATACTTTATGTGTGAAGTAAAGATTTCTGCTGGAAGGGCCAGAGAAAAACACGTTCTGATAGTTAAAATCAAGGAAGGCAATATTCTGAGAAAGAATTCATTCTTTTTGAGACAGGGGACTTCAGATGGTAGAAGGGAAAAATCTTCGTACTATGTTTAGAAAAGGCAGATGCAAGGGCCCAAGTGGAAGAGTAAAAATAGCCTATATTGCGTCTACATTTTGGGAGTAGAGTGAAGTGGTGGGTAGAGAAAGAAGACATTGAAGTACCAGCAAAGAGCTCCAGGAAAAGAAGAATTCTGCATGAGAACATCAGCGGGAAAAGAGGCCTCAGAATAATACCTAAACTACATAAGAAATATGAGAACATATTTCCAGGGGTAGCAACTACCTCATGAGTCAGAACAGAGACTAGCAATATGGGGTTAAGTGGGGGGGAAGCCCAAGAGGTAACGGAAGTCCTGAGGAGAGGCCTTCAGGGTATGTTGGTGGGTTGGTGAGATGGGGGGGGGGANGAGAGAGAGAGAGAGAGAGAGAGAATAATTAATTGAATGGGCTTCAAAATCATACAGCCCTAGATAAGCTTCCTGCTTGTATTGCTAACCACCCACCTGCCTGGTCTCTGACAAAAGGTCCAAGTTTGTTCTTCCATAAATGAGAATAACACTACTTTTTAGTCTCATTTCCTTTCTACATATTTATTGAATAACAGAAACAAAGCACATAGTACATTTTCTGATATATGAGAGTCAAATAGTTGTTTTTGTCTTTTCTCTTTTGTTTTACTATTTTTATTACTAAGACTATGATGATGGTAATGACTGTGACTATTATTGCTATAATCACTATATCTTCTGAGGACTTTCTGCAGAATGATCAAGTAGACACTGTCTTATTACCTGGTTTATTTTTATTCCATTTTCTAAATGTTGCCCATTTTGCTTTCTGGAACACACTGGCTAACAATTTGTCTTTTTCTGAGATTGCCACATGCCTTTTCTTCTTCTTCCCATATTTAAGTACCTAGTTCTCATTCCTCAAATGTAGTTACCACTACCAGGTCAAGATTCACCCTGCCTTTGTAGGTAAGAAGGCTTCTTTTCCTACCATGAACCTGCTCCCTCCATTCAGTGTAGACCACTCATGCCAGGAGGGAGGTCAGCTGCTGATTCCTGACAAAACACTGATTACATTTCACATCCTTCACTGGGAAGGAATTCGGCTGGCCCAGGCTTGTTAGTTTGTTTTTCTGCTCTGGGGTCCCCATAATTAACACAATCCCCCAGGCTCAGAGCCCAAAAGGTATTAGGTTGGATCTAGAATAAATAAGTTGTAAGCAAGAAAGCAATCTAACACATTCCCTCACTTAGAAAAATATAACTGTTTTAGTCTCCTCTGCATTACTCCCTGAGGGAGAGACTCCCATCCGTCCTGTACTCTGCACCCCAAAAAGTGTGGGGTTCTATATTTTGGAAGCTCATTAAGGTACTTCTAATGAATATTCACATCCTACAATTTATTCCCACTCTAGAAAGGAGAGAATCCACCACTTAGCCTGCCCGTGGTATTGATGGGTGAGGAAGAAAGGAGGTTGTCAAAAACATAAACAGAGAATGTGGGATTATGGGTATTATGTGGGTCAGAGATGGACTTAAGTTAGTTACACTGGCTCATTCAGGAACCTTATTCTCATGGGCACTGCCTTATGGTGAAATGACTTGAGGCTCGTGTACGTGTGTTTTTCTATGCATTGTGTGTATGTAAGACTTATAATTCATAATCTCTCACCACTCACTATCACCAGAGCAAAGCAGACATTCTGTGGCCCCCACCCCTACACTTGCGTGGACAAAAAGCTACTATTGGGAGCTTGTATTTCCCTTGTAGTTTTACCCTTGATGTTTCTCTTAACCTGATTCATCCTTATACAAATGATGAGGGTCTGGGGGAGCACAAAATGTGATTTACTTTGGGTCTTTACTTCATGCTTAGAGCTCAGGACTCAATTCTTCACTTTGAGAAGTCCAGTAGCTTCTAAAGAAAAATACAAAGCAAAGGAAAAGGAATCACAATTTGCTGGGAAATTGCAAAGAAATGATCATCTAATTCATTAGTATTGCTAATCAAAGAAATAATTACAGTTGTATAGTTTATAGTTGTTATAGTGGTTATGGTTTAAACTAGAGAGGGCTTTCAGATATATTTGACCTGTATATTTGATCTTCATCACAATTCTATGAGAGAAATAAAGCAGGCATTACTGTCTATATTTTTGAATGAGGAAACTGAGATCCAGAGAGGTAAAGTCAATGATCAAAGTTATATAAGCCAGCAAGTGATGGTCTTACAGTCCAATTAAGCTTTCTAATTCCAAGGCCAGGGCGCCATCAAATTCCCCATGTTCTAGACTGTCAAAGTAATCTTACCCTTTGATCACTCTTTGTAGTCAAGCAGTTCACCTATTTAGCGGTCTAAATTCCAGCTTTGACACAAAATTGGCTGACCTTGGATAAGTCACTTAACATTTCTGAGCCCACTTATGTGATGGGTATAATAAGAATAGTATTATCTATTTCAAAGGTTGTTGTGAGAATCAGAGATAGTAGAGATACAGGTCTTAGCACAGAACATAGAACATAGTAGGTGTTAAATAAATATTGATTCCCTTCCTCACTGCCCCATCCCAACTCACTCTTCTGGTCTGGAAACATATTACTTCTTTCTCAGAAAACTGAAATTCAGGCTTTGATTTGTGTCTACACTTACTTGTCTGACTGTCAAATAAGATATCTGGCATTTCAATTCTTGATAATAGGCATTTGTAACTGACAGTCCCATAATCTTTTGTTGGTATAGGTAGTTTAGGCATTTGTAACTTGTGTGTCTGTGTGCAACACAAAAGTGTTTCTACATCACCTAAAGGACTTAGCTATTATACTCAGAAATTACTTCCACTTTCTATCTGGACAAATCATTCTTAATCTCATCTAGAACTGAAAAGGCTGGGTTGGCCTTATTTGGACAGTGAGCAAATATTCATTTGCTTTGTTCTGAATACGCTGTAGGAATTCAAATTTATGATCTATTAAGAGTTCAGATATAACATCATTAGATTCAAAATGCATTTTCTAAGAAAGGATGCATCTACTAGCAGCCACTTTCCTGTGGGCTGTCTCTAAACAGTAATGTGGTTCAGTTCTTGTACCTAAATCTTTCCTGTTGCACATTCTCCTGACTTTGGATTCACAAAAAAGGAATACCAATAGCGCATAGGCGAAAATTGGGCTAGTCCTGGGTGTGGGATACAGGACTTTGAAAAAAACAGATTTGGTAGACAAAAAAATAAGTGAAATTATAGAAGATTTTGACTGGAGAGAGGGTAGGCAAAACTTTTGATTATCTATATATTTCAGCATTGCATTACTAGTTGCAGGGGACATATGTCACTACTACCATTTGAAATATTTTTATTTTGAAATTTTCTAAGCACATTTGAAACCAGAGAATATAATGAAACCTCATGTACCCATTCTCTAGATTCAGTTGCAATCAACATCAGGCTAAATTTGTTTTATTTCCATGTTTTTTGCCAGAGTATTTTAAAGCAAATCTAAGATATCATTATTTCACCTCTAGGTATCTCAAAATTAAAAAGAAATTTTATTGAATAATCCCACTGATTAAAATAAAGTAATTAAAATAATTACTTGCTCCATATTTTAATGTCCCAGCTGTATAAAAGGTGTATTTATATGTGTGTGTGTTTTACATCATTGCTCATTTTTGTACAATATATGCTTGTATGCTTTCTCCTTTCAGGTGCATTCCCTGTAAAATTCAAAATTCACCAGTGAACCATCACCATAGTCCCTTGTGCTCTTCTCTCTACTGTTTTGATCCCTCTATCTCCCCCTCCCTTTTAGAATATCTCTGATTTATAATTGCCTGCTTCTCATTTATTTTTTTCTAAATCTTAAAAGGTGTACTTTTACAGATGTATTGTTTGAATCGGATATTTTATGAAGAGAAAATACTGATTTTTCAAAGGCTTTGTATATTTATCACGATAATTACTGATGTTTCCTAGTGAAAAATAAAAGACTCCACCAATACTATGCATTCCTTCCACTCCAATTATTGATCTTTAAAACTCAATTTACAAAGGGGTACAGCAGGTCCTCAAATGACATTTTATTCATTATCTTCCTGTTATAATGCTGATAGAAAAAAATTCCTATTGGTGTCAGGGGCCATGCTACTACTCATGCTGAGTGACAAAATCCGGCATGAGGGACAGCCCTGAAAAATCAGGAGCTCCAAAACTGGCCCCTGCTGGATCTCTGCTGTTTTTTGGCTGATATTAATGTCACCATCTTGTAAAGGCTTATTATGTGCTCATTGGAAATTTCCCACGGGGGGCAGTTGTAAGATTGGCCGTTTTACTAACAAACAAAATAACTGGTTGCTGAGCAATTTTGATGACGGACTATTGGGTTCAGGATAGGTTGGGGTTAGTGGCTCCTTTTAGGGATGGAATAGGTATAGTTTGGGGTTTAATTTTAACATTTCCTTTTTGTTTGGGGTTTGTGGTGGAAAGGCTAGTTCATTGTGATGGAGCTGGGTTATTACATCTTCTTCAATGTTTGATATACCTATAGATACATGTTGTTGTGCACCTATCTGGCCAGCATAAACATGTTGTTTTGCACCAGTCCTAAGAAAATGTAATGAATGTTGTTCTGCTGTTCTCAAAAACATGTTTTTGCACAGGACTGGCAGAGGCCTGGAAGGTCCCCTGTTTTTCCTAAGAAAATGTTATAAATGATGTTTCCCTGCTTTCCTGCTTCTTGTGTATAGAGTATAAAATAAAGAACTGCTGAGCCTCCCAGTGGGAAGATGTTCGCACCCTAGAAAGAGTGTCTGTGTTTTCTCGTCTCCTCTCCCTACATTCATCTGTCTCATTCCGTGGGGACGCTGGTTTGTTGCCGCAGCTGGCCTGCAGCATACTGGCATTAAACAAAACATTATTTGAGGGGCCTCCCTGGTGGTGCAATGGGTTAATGCAATCACTATGAAGCAAACTGCAGCCACTACAGCACAAGTTCGATCCCTGCCGCAGGCCAGGAAGGTGACCCACATGGCGTGGCAGTCCTCTCCTGTCTCATCTGCTGTTCCCCTCAGCAGTATATTTCAGTCAGTCTGCCTGTTATGTTCCCTACTCTGTCTCTGGTGGATCCTCTCACCATCCGCACCTCTGGCCTGTACCCCAGTGCTTGTATGCATAAATAAATAAATCTTTTAAAAAATTATTTGTAGTCCTGCTTTCCTTACAAACATAGTTTTGAAAAAGCCACGGTTCTTGTGAGCGTCTCAAGGACACTGAGTGAGGACTTACTGTATGTCCTCTATGAAAATGCAAACCTCTTCATAGCGATTATAATTCACTCATGCAGTAATGTGAAATTCAGTGTCTCAGAAAGAAAGCATTGAGGGTGATACTGGAGAAAAGAAAACATCATCACTGGGCAGAACAGAGTGAGAAAGTTAGAGGATGCAGGGGCAAAGCAAAGAAACTAATGTATGTGGTTAGATTCTCGGAACCTGTGACTTAATGTAAAACAACATACAGCAAAATTGGTTTTGCCACAGGCTAATCAATATAAACAAGAGTTATTTACCTTTAACATATTTCTGGTCACAAAAATGTCACCAAACCTCTTAAGACACAAAGCATTTCTAATACTCAATTATCATTTTTATTCATTTATTTTTCATCAGGGTGACTGATGTCTATCTCAGCTGCTCAGAGTACAAGGTGAGACCCAGCCCTGGACAGGATGTCCTGCCATTACAGGGTACACTTATATAAAAATCTAAATGATGTTATTTGGAGACCTGATATAATTAAGGACTAGCATGGAGGATTTAATTGCTTAATCAATACTGCTTCTGATTTCTCTGACCTCTGTTTTGAAACAACTCAAGTCTCAAAGACTGAACAGTCTGAGTTGCAAGTAGGCTTACTAGATGATATCAGTCTGTTTCCTTGACCCAAAGGCTAACCCAGTGGGATCACCTGCTCTCAGCTACTACCTGGCATCTAATACCTTTTCTCTCAGAGAAAAAATCAAAATGGCTAGGTGTAGGTGACTGAATTCAGTAGCATTCTGCAACAGCACTGTAGAGGAAAACATAAGAAAGCTCCATCTGCTCCATTGAACATTTCTAGTGGGAGTGTAAAGCACCTTGGCATATAGAGAATTTTGACACTATGTATCAATAACTTTAAAAATGCATATTTGCTTTCTATGTTCAGCTGCATACCTAAGAAACAAATATTCTTAAAAATGGAAGGAAAAAAGATATAGTCACGGGGAAAAGCTGAAAAGCAGGGATACAAAAGATGTGAATAATAAACTATAGGTAAATCAGTATAATAGCTATGTGTGGAAATTTGTAACTTACATAAAATATATTCTTATATACATGGAACATTGACAATTGATCATATACTCAGCTACAAAGAACAGTATCATACAGGTACATTTTTAAAAAGAGATTTTAGTCAACATTCCCTGAACATAGTCCAGTAAAATTAGAAAATAACAAAAATATGAACCGCCAAATACTTAAACCACTTGGAACAAACATACTCCTAAATTACCTTTGATTCAAAGAGGGCAATCAAAATTTAAATTCTTAATGCTTATAGAAAATAATGAAAAGGCACACACTTAATAACAAAATCTACAAGGGCCTCCCCTGGTGGCGCAGTGGGTTAAGCAACGCACTACGAAGCAAATCGCAGCCACTGCAGCACGAGTTCGATCCCTGCTGCCGGCCAGGGGG
>JAGFMF010011954.1:448271-492161 GCA_019455555.1 Galemys pyrenaicus
CCGCTCTCTGTGGTGAATCCTCTCACCCCCCCACACCTCTGGCCTGTACCCCAGTGCTTGTATGCATAAATAAATAAATCTTTAAAAAAAAAAACAAAATCTACAAGGAAGACATAAATTTCTATTTAAGGGAAAAATTATAAAGACTGAAAAATAATTATATTTAAATGTTCAACATCATTTATACTCAGGGAAATACAAATCAAAACCACAATGGGATACCACCTCACACCAGTGAGGATGGCACATACACATATTAAAAAAATAGGAAACAACAAATGATGGTGAGGATGTGGGGAAAAAAGGAACTCTCCTACACTGTCGGTGGGAATGCAAACTGATCCAACCACTATGGAAAGCTGTGTGGAGGTTCCTCAAACTACTAAAAATGGAGCTACCATATGACCCAGCAATTGCACTCCTAAGAATCTACCCAAAAGACACCAAAACATTAATTCAAAAGGATATCTGCACCCATTTATTGCAGCACTATTTACAATAGGTAAAATATGTAAACAACACTAATGCCCAAAAATAGATGACCATATCATGAAGATGTGGTAGATATACACAGTGGAATATTATTCAGCAATCAAAAAGATAAACTCATGCTATTTGTATCAACATGTGGGGAGCTGGAAGGGATTATGCTCAGTGAAATAGGCGAGAAAAAAAGAGGAAAATATTAGATGGTTTCACTAATAGGAGTAATGTAGGGGAAACAAATAAGATATCAGGAAAAAAATAAACAAAAATTAAGAGGCAACTATAAATCAGAGACATTCTGCAGGGTGGGTTGGGAGGAGAGGGAGCAAAATGGGGAGCAAAAAGCACAAGGGACAATTGTGATAGTTCATTGGTGAACTGGTGGTGGGGATTTTATTGGGACTACACCTGAGAGGAGAAAGCAAATATTGTACAAAAATGAACAGTGATGGAAAATATATACAAAACAATTTTTAAGAAAAGAATTATTTTTTCAACTTAAGAAACTGGGAAAAGAAAATAAAATATACTAAAAGGAATTGAGAGAAGGTGATTCATTTGTAGAAAGCTAAAATTAAAAACAAAATGAAACTACCATACAAAAGATAATTAAAATAAAAATCTTTGAAAATATTGAATAAGGAAAGAGAAAGAAAAATCAAAACAAAAACAAAATACTAAAAATGGAAAAGGTAATATACTCAGATACAGAAAATAGTTTGCTGGTAATCAATTAACAACTGACACTCAAAAAAAAAATCACTATTCGTACTGTTTGCTAGTTTCCATGATGTAAAAATTTCCACCATGGTAGATTTTAAGCCAACAATGTGTGGTCACTACACCCAAAAAAGGCAAAAAATATGCACAATTGGTGAGTCAGCTCCATATACCACTGTATATATAAAAGAAAATCTACGGGAATATTATGTGCAACCCATGGCACACTGTTGAAAAATCTATTAAATTTTACCCAAGAAGTAACAAAGCTTCAAGAGATTGAAAACTTTAGGCCAGATTGGAATGGTGATTAAAGATGTGTATTTTTCAACATTCCAGGTTCACATGGTTTTAGAATCAAGTTCCATAAACTCTTTAGCGAACAGATGCTCCCATGCTTTTTAAACTATTGATGATCACAAAGATAAAATAAACTCAAATGCATTGAGTGAATCTAGTATAAACATAATATCAAGCACCTAAAAGATATTAGAAATAATAAGACTGTAGACTGAGTTCCACTTCTGAATAGAGGGAAAGTACACTTATTTTATTTCTGTATAGAGAAAAAGTCTAAATAAAATATTTTAAAAATACAAAAAGGCAACTAAAGGAAAAATTACTATAACTTAAAAGAATGATACATTAGGAAAATTGTCAACATATAGGGTTAATATTCATATATTCTAAAAGATTTTAAAACAAAACTCAATCTAAATAAAATGCCAAGTAAAAAACAATTTTTAAATTCGATAAAAATAAATGCCAAAGATCTTTCCACATTCGTAAAAATGCTAGGGTTCTCTCCAGATCATAAATAAGGAGAGGATGTCTGATATTATCACTATTATTCAACAGTGTTTTTAATATTTTAGTTGAAGCAAAAGAAAATGAGAAAATTAAATCACTGGTATAAATATTGGTAAAAATAAGATATAGCTATTTGAGATAAATGTAAGAGAGAGGTTATTTTCATCTAAAATTAATAATTTGTTAAGATTACTAAATGCAGAGATAGGCCATGATTCTTTTGGGGGAAGATTTAATATCATTTCCTTATCAAATTAATATATAACTATAACACAGTGATAAACAAAATCTAAATTGAGTATAAACCGTGTAAAGCTGTTTTAAAGTTTATGCGGAGAACAAATAAGAATAGCAAGATCATTACAACAAAGAAATACAAGACATTCTCAAAATTAGAAGTTATCATATATACCTCAATTAAAATGTCACCATAATACCATTATAATCAAAATAGTAAGGTATTGGCATAATAGAAAACTGGAGCAATGGAACAGAGAAGAACGTAGACTAGATCCAAGTATATATGAAAACCCAATATATGGCAAAGTGGCATATCCATTCAAAGGGAAAAGATTTGTAATTTCAATACATGGTCTTTGTGTTGTAGCTATTTATCTGAAGGAAAACAAAACTTCATATCCTAAAATAAATCCCAGGTGGATTAATGACTTAAAATACAACAAATTAAATTACTGAAAATATAAAAAAGATAGATCTTCCTTTTCAAGCCAGAAAATCCATAAGCCATAATGAAAAATACAAACAAAAGAGTAAGAAACTATAGCAATACATACGACAGTTAAAATATTATATAATAAAATATATATTATAGGATAGATATCATAACATATATTAATTATATCTTATAACAATATATAATATGCTGTAATCTCTCTACATATATCATATCTATATCTGTATCTTTCCATCCCTGTACCCAGCTAACCAACATCTTCTCCCTGTGTGATTTCATTCTCATGGTTTTTAATTGTGACCTATGTGTAAATCACAGGAACACAGGTTCATTACCCTTTGAATCATAGTTCCAGCTTCAAGCTGAATCTCAATTTTTCTACTAACCCTGTTTCTCTTAGCAGCTCTCTCTACATCTCCTCAGTAGCAAATTCAAATCTCTACAATCCTCAACTATAACCCCTCTTCTTATTCCTAAATCATAGCAAATAGTTTTACATCCTTCTTCCCAAAGAAAAGGGAACTCATTCCAGGGAATTCCAACAAATTCTCACAAATCACACTTATATTTTGAACCATCTTTCTCTACTCTCCTGTTACAAAGAAGTGGTATCTCTTCCTCTAGAAAGTTCATCATTCTGGTTTTTGCTGCCTCCCTTCCTCTCCTGCCCTCTTGTGGTCCTCTCTAGATCAGTCTTCCCCTCCCACTCCCTCATTCCCACTGACATTCAAAGATATTTGTTTCTCCTGGCATTAAAAAAAAAAAGTTCATCTATGTACATCTTTTGGAAATACACTCTTCCCTTGGCTTCCACAACACTAATTGCTTGGGGCCATGCTACTCATGCTGAGTGACAAAAGTCCGGCATGAAGGACAGCCCTGAAAAATCAGGAGCTCCAAAGATGGCCCTTACCGTATCTCCGCTGTTTTGGCTGATATTACTGTCACCATCCTGTAAAGGCATATTAAGTGCTAATTGGAAATTTACCCATGGTGCGGGGGGCAGTTGTATGATTGGCTGTTTTACTAAACAAACAAAATAGTTGTTGAGCAATTTTGATGACGAACTATTGATTGGCAAAGTGCTATAAGGTAAATTCAAGAAAACCACTGTTGTAACAGCTGAGTCGCAGTTTTGTATAGAGGGATTCCTTTGGTGTCTTTAAACATTGCTGGCTAAGTTCTGGGTTCGGGATAGGTTGGGGTTGGTGGCTCCCTTTGGGGATTGAATGGTAAGGAATAGATATAGTTTGGGTTTAATTTTAATATTTCCTTTTTGCTGGGCCTGTGGTGGAAAGGGCTAGTTGATTGTGATGGAGCTGGGTTATTACATCTGCCTCAATGTTTAGTATACAGATAGATCCATGTTGTTTTGCACCAGTCCTAAGAAAATGTAATGAATGTTGTTCTGCTGTTCTCAAAAACATGTTTTTGCACAGGACTGGCAGAGGCCTGGAAGGTCCCCTGTTTTTCCTAAGAAAATGTTATAAATGATGTTTCCCTGCTTTCCTGCTTCTTGTGTATAGAGTATAAAATAAAGAACTGCTGAGCCTCCCAGTGGGAAGATGTTCGCACCCTAGAAAAGAGTGTCTGTGTTTTCTCATCCCTTTTCCCCTTTCCCTATACATTCATCCTCCAACCATGTCTCATCCTGTGGGGACCCCCATTCACTGCCGGAGCTGGTCTGCGGCAACTAATTATCCTCCTAGTTTTCCTTCTTGATTACTCCTTGACCTGTACTTTAAACGCCAGTCTTCCATACTCTTAGGTTGATCTAATCCATTTTTTAAGGCACAACACGACCCTTATATGCCAGTCCCTTAACTTTTTTAAAAAAAAATTCTTAAGAGTTTTATTAAGATATAATTTACATGCCATGAAGTTCAGTCAATGATTTTTGGGTAAATTTATAGAACTGTACAACCATTACCAATCTAAATGAGAATAATTACATCATCCCAAAAAGATCCCTAGCAATCTAACGATTATTTTCTCCATCCTAAGTCCCTTCCCTGAAATTCAGACCCATAAATCCAACTGCTTGTTGGACATTTTCATGTGCCTAACCACAGGAACTACAAAGTGTTTCCATAACTGAACTCATCACCTTTCCACACCCTTTCCTTTAAATCTTATTCTTCTCAAATATCCCCTACATGAATTAGAGGCACCACCGGTCCCTCAGAAACCCTAGGTATCATCCTTAACTTCTCCCTTTCATCCCACATATCCAATAATTATCAAAACCCATTGATTTTATTTCTTAAATGTAATTCAAATCTATCCCTCTCTGTCTATTACTTATAGAATATACACTAGTAATTCTTCCCTAAATTCACTCATCCCACTGTCAAATTGAGTACCTACTATGTGCCAGTCACCTGTCTCCCAATCTTGTACCTCTCTAATGTATTCCCAATCCAGCAGCCATGCATTATGTAGTCTTTTCAAACAAAAAACAAATCCCATGCTTTAAAAAAGCTTCATAATAATTTTCAGTTAGTTTCCCTCTAACCTTAGCATGAATCCCAAACTTCTCATCATGGCTTCTGAAGTCCACCGTGATCAGACCCCTCTTTGCTTTTCTAATCTCATGTGTCCTAAATCCCTATGGATAATTTAGCAATCTGAGTTTTCTTCTGTGGAAAAATGGGGATAATAACAGTGTCTATCTCCAAGGTAGTTGAGAGGATTAAATGGGGTAATACGTGTAAAGCATTTAGCACAATCCCTGGCACATTTTAAGTGTCAATAAAGGCTAGCTATTGATGTTAGGGGTGATGTTAGCCTTCTGACATCACCCTCTCCTCTGAACTCTGACCAGTACTTGGAGTGGCATCACAGAATTTAACACTCAAATTATTTTACTCTTTCATTGCTTACCATTGCTTCATACTGTTTGATCTACTTCCCCAACTAGCCTATAACGTCCTTGAAGACAAGGACAGTGACTGCACACCTGCTTGAGTCCCCTATGGCACTTAGCAAAATGGTAAGCAGACAGTGGTGTTTAATACACACCTCTAAGTAATGGCTCATGAAGGAAAAAGCGACAGAGGTTTTACTGTATTTTTGAAAAGAGCATAAATAAATAATAAACACTAAAACCCTGGGAACACTACTTTCTTTAACCTCCTGGGCTAACGATGTGTCACTGCTTTAGCAGCTGTCCAGTGAGTTTGCATTATATTTAGGGCTCAATGGTACTCACTATAGGTCATAGGATTTTTTCAGATGGTTTGCTGCCAAGATCCTGGTTTTTGACAGAAATGGAGTGTAAAGGCAGGAAAATGTTTAATTCTACTCTCTGGCATGCAGACAGTAGCAATTTACCTACTCATCTGTGAGAGCAGATTTTCACTTCTTAAATATAAATGTTCTCTCTGTGCTACCAATGCAATACAAATTACATTTCATTCGAAAATCAGTGGCAACATCTTAACTGGTTTGGATTTCTTGGCTGATGACTGGGTGCAATAATAATCCTAGGAATAGGCCAGGAGGGCTGGAAGAGTCAGAGCTCTGCAGGTGCTAGAACATTCCACACACTTGGCAAGAATTTCAGTGTATGTGTACTATGTAATGAACTGGCATCTTGTAATTTTTAACCTTCCTCTTCACATACTTTCTCTGCATCTACCATTGTGATCCTTTCCTGTCTATTCTTCACTCTCTAACCTTCCTCATGCCTTCCTCAGGCAGACTGCCCCTCCACTTGAGGTGTTTCTCAGAAGACATCTATGTGCATTCACATTCCTGCTTTTTTATGCTAGTGTACAATTACTCATATAAAGATTGAGTGAAAGGGCAAAGTGTGGGACAATGTGTTTCTATGGGACATAGACTCCTCTTGGCACAATACAATCTTTTAGCTAAAGTTTTATCTGTTTAGAAATTATTCCTGTGTCTTTGGTATTACTAAGGAGAAGCTGAAACAGGTCTGAAATACGGAGAAAAGGGGGAAAACTTGCTCTGAACAGGAGAGAGGATGTTTCCATACAGAGGAAATAAAAAGTAACCAACCTCCTCCAATTATGTTGCAGTTTCTCCCCATACCTGGGAGAGATATCAAGGGCTTAGAAAAGAGACATGGAAGCAGTCAATTTAAACACTAATTCTCTCACTTTTTTCCCCGTGTATATAGTCCATGTATAAATTCTTTTTCTGTGTATATCCTCTTTACAGTCCCCCTACACACATGCATACGCACATGCGCACACATGCACACATGAGACAGAGAGATGAACATCTAGGCAGTCATCTATAAAACAGACAAATGCACAGCATGTGCAAGGGCATTAAGATGCATGCTGGACTGAAAGCTTATCTCTGCAAAGAAATGCATACTCAAGTAATACTCCAGACACACACTGCAACTGTTCCTACACGACGGACGACGGGCATGTCTTTACCCAGATCAGAGGCTCGACAATCAGTAACTTGCCAAGCACTGTACATAACAACCATTGACTGATGAATGCTATTAGCTTTGCCTTTCTCTTTTAATACAGCATAATGATTAAGAGCATGTACTCTCACTCTCCACTTACTGCTCCCTGTGTGATTTTGTACAGATTATTTACCTGATCTGTGTCTCCATGTTGCCATCTATAAAGTGAGAATAATAATAGTATTTACCTCATATATTTATGGTGAAGATTAAATGAGCTAATGCATGTAAAGTTTTTAGTTGTAATGGATTGCACTAGAGAGGCAGAAGCAGAAAGGGCATTTCAATGGCTGTGTGGATGTCTGTTATAGTGGTGATGGTTGTATTAGTTTTATTTTCCTTTGTTAGTTGGTTAATTGGTTGGGTTGATGACAGGAGAAACTGGAAGTAGATGAAACTGAAAACTCTTAAAGGTACAACATTTTAGGTTTAATTTGAATTACTAGGATTCCATCCAATTTCCAAAAATACATGGGAAATGGGGAACTTGGGCAGATTGTGCAAAGAGTGGAGCAAGCATAAGGGTCCAAAATTAGGCAAGTGTTCTGGTACTTTAGTGAATAACCTGGAATTTGAACACTGAGAGTGGGAACCAGAGGAGGAAGACAGCAGATGGCAAATGGGGCTATAAAATGAGCTTCACTGCACCAAAAGAAAGTGTCAGAACAGAATGAGAGTGCATGCCTGTATGGACTGTTTTGACTGTAGAAGCATGACTGCAGCAGGAAGCTTAAATGCCCCATAGATGTGAGGGAGGAGGGGGAAGGAAAACAACGTTAATCCTAACTCATTTCCTCCTTACAATGCTGTCATGTGTCCACACTCTCCAAATGTTTCAAATGCAACATTTAAAACCCTCAAAAATTTTATTTCACTGGAATTTATCAAGAATTGCCACAAATTATTTTTGAAAAAGAACTGAGTGCAGTAGGTGCCTGAAAAATTATAAGCGTTTTCTTTTCTAATATTAAAAATAGGCTTTGACCACGCTTTGAATGGCACAGTTGCTTTAGGTTTTTCATCTATATTAAATATCAACTGCTATGTATTTAATTATAATCTGAATTAGTCATTTCAGTAGTATAAATGAATCTACTGGCTAGGTCACTTATTTTCCATTATTCATGGAAACCACTTTCTCCACCGATAATTCTATATTCATTTCAAAATCGGTATTTCATTCTCATGTGGTGCTGGTAACCCAAATTCTCATCACGAGCTATTAAGTCTGTCTCTGCTCTTCTGTCTCCCACAAAACACTCACAGTACATTCAGTTAATACGACAATCCCAAAGAACTCTCTCCTTTTAAAACCACTAGAGATGAAAGCATGTGTCTCTCTGCCACTGCTGTCTTTGCTGAGAGGTGATGATAATCAAGAGGTATTTGGGGAACACACTAGGAAAATTTACTTAAGTATGAACTCCCTTAGATAGCCATGACACTTTTTAGTGCAGCACTCTTGCAGAGTTGTTGGTGGGCTATTAAGGGTGATATGACTGAGGGTCCGAAGATTTTTAGTACTATAGTTTCATTACCACTCCCCCTCCCTTTGTATGTTTCATGTACATTTAATTTAAGATTAATTGGGAGGATTGGGGCATGACTTGTCGTTCCCAACCTCAGAATAGGGATAAGTACCTCTATCCAGCTAGGAATATTGGCAAAGGTGTGGTGCCCAGAAATACCACTAGTACTCTGACTACTAACAATTATTCCTACTATTACTCCTACCCTTCTCCCTATCACCATCAACACCACCAGGTCAGTTACTGACCTTCCGCTATCTGCCAGGGGCAGTAGTAGGTGATTTACATCTATCACCTTTCTTTCAAGATCCAATTAGTCTAAGTGTTATGGATGATGAAACTGAGAAGTTATGTGTCCAAGGAAACACAGCTAACCTGACTTCTGTCTGCTCAACTCCAAAGCTCCACAGCACACACTAACTCCCTGAACACCATTTCTAGGAAGAACAAGAGACAGTCTTTAGTGCTGTGCAAGAGGACTCTAGTTTGAAGAGGTGGCTAGAAGCCAAATTAGGAAGGGAAATGAAGCACGTGTGGTCAGGATCCAACAACTCCTATTGTTAGCTCCCCATTGACAGAATAGATGACTAGGATATTCACTGTATGTGGGCTTGTGAGTCTGACAGTTTCTCATTTCAAAAGGATAATAACTACCACTCTATTTCTGTCTTCACCTCCATAATCAAACTTCTTGCAGTCTGCAATTCCCTGCAACTTACTTCGTCCTTGCATCTTTGACTCTATATTCCATCCTCACCTTGCCAATGGAACCGTCACTCTCAAAGGTCACTGAGGCGCTTTTCCTGTATATGTTGCTGTTCCAATGAACTCTCAATCAAACCTTCCCCACTTTGAAGGCCTCTCTTCCTTTCCTATTGTGATCCTGTTTTGTTAGTTTTCCTTCTCTGCTGTTTCTCTTCTGCTCTCCTTCAAAACTCATGTCCTTATCTACAACTCATCCTCACGATGGGACCAGGAATTACCAGTGATGAACAAGAAGACGTCCAAGTGGTATATAAATTGGCCTTGCAAAAACAAGTATAATGGGGTAATTAAAATCTAAAGTGGGCCTCCTGGTGGTGCAGTGGGTTAAGCAATGCACTACGAAGCAAACTGCAGCCACTGTAGCGCGAGGAGTTCTCTCCCTGCCTCCGGCCAGGGAGGGGACCCACAAGATGCAGCAGCAGTCCTCTCCTGCCTTGCCGCTGCTGCCCTAGGCAGTGTGTTTCAGTCAGTCTGCCGGTTCTGTCTCTGGTGACTCCTCTCACCTCCAGCAACTCTGGCCTGTACCCCAGCTCTTGTATGCATAAATAAATAAATCTTTTTAAAAAATAAATAAAATCTAAAGTGCTTGGATTTGAATCCCTCCTTTGTTACCAAAGAGCAGCATAACCTTGGCAAATCACTTTGATCTCTTATCTCAATATCTTTATCTGTTGAGCAGAAATAATAGCAGTTGTCCACCTCATAGAGTTGTTGTGAGGATTAAATGAGTTAATACATCGTGTAAAGTGCTTATGGGAGCCTAGAAAATCTTCATTAACTACGACTTATTATTATAGTATTTTTGAAAGTTATATCAAAAACTCTGATAATTTTTGCAAATGTACTTCTAATGTTTATTTTGTAATGCACACACTCTCTCAATAATTTCATAAAAGTCCCAGTTATTTCTGGAAGATCAGTTTACTGTTGTATTCCAATTGGCAAACAAAATGGAATTGGAGAGTTATCCTAAGCTACATTCTACACATTCTCCATGGCTTTAGGTGCTACTTGGATGCTGATGACTTCCAGGTTTTTATCCCATTCCTACAACTCCGTCCCAACCTCCAGATCCAATCCATGGGCTGCCTACCAGACTTGTCCAACCTAACTCAACCCATACCACAACAAACCTCTCATGTCTAAAACTAACTCTTTCTATATTCCCTAACCAAGTCAAAAGGAATTCAGCCAACAGTCACACAAGCCAGAAATGTGTGGATTATCCTACCATTCTCTAACACCCCTTCACCCACTGATCCAATGTATCACCAAGTAATGCCAACACTCTTGTCTAGAAATGTTTCTGATTTATCTTATTCCTACCTAGCCCTACTGCCACTGCCTTTGTCTCTCCCTGGATCAATAAAAGCTGATCTGGTCTATTTGTCTTCACTTTTGAATCTTGACCTTTTCTCCATGCTACATACTACTACTACTACCAGAGCAATCCTCCTAAAATACAGATCTTTACCCAGCTATTCCCTGCTTTACATCTTTTATCCTAAGAATAAAGTCCCAACACCTGTGCATGACATATACAGACCTTTCATTGTTTAAGTCCTGGTTACTTCACACTCATTACTTGCAATGAGTCTCACATCTTACATTCTGGATGAACCAAATTTCCACTGGTTTCCTGAACACCCCTGTGCTTTTTCACCCTTCTATATTCTTACATGTGGTCCCCTTCACTCCCTTATCTCATTTTTGTTGGCAAATCTCTTATTTTAAGATAACTTGGATTTTTATTTCCTTTCTGCAGTCATTCCTAAGTACCTTAGGCAGACTTGAGTATGTCTTCCTCTATGCTAGTTTGTCATCTTGCACCTACCTTCATTACAATAATTATCACTTTGCATATATTTGACATTTTACCTCTCAGGTTCTCAACCAATCTATATTAGTTCCTTGAGGGCAAGAGCCACTTCCTATTGATCTCTATATACCCAGTGTATACCCAGCACACAGAGTACTATCTGCCCATACAATTTGTTAATTTCTGCCTCCACTGACACCTTTGCTCTCTGGTCTCAGCACAGGGAGTATTTTAGTTTTTCTCCTACAACATTTGGCTAAATATATTTTCTCCAATAAATTTTCCAGACCATCCTTACTTCCCAACCATTCCTTCATTTTATTATCTCCTCAGTGCTTTTAGAAGACTCCTCCAAAATAAATACCTGTGCTTGAATGATTTCGATTCTCTTCTATCATCTAGAATGACCACTCTGAGACATTTAAAGGTGATCTGCTGAAATCATCCAAAGCAATTTTTGTTTAATTAATTTCTGTTAAAACGCTTACTCTTACACTTGGAGACACAGACATTGATTCTTACCTTTCCTAAACCAAATACCTTTTCAGTGAGCAACAGGAACAGAATAGGTAGAATACCAAGCCACCCACAGTTCAAATTCTAAAGAAATGCTTCTGAAAGTTATCAAAGCTTAGCCCTGGTGGTAAGACACAAAGCTGAAATTCCTCAAAGGAAGAGAAGCCTCTCCCTCTCTTCCAACTCATCTCCTTTCTTCTTTCTTTTAATGCTATAGAGCACCACCCAGCTCCTTAAAAGGTTTGAGAAGGGTTGGAAAAAAATCAGTTTGCCCCTTAAGCTTCTGGAACAGATTAACCTACTGTCCTGCAACAGCTCTGGAGGGGAGGGAAAGAAGGTAGTACACAAAATATCCAAAATGTGCTTTAATAGACCCAGTGCTTTAAAAGTTAACACAAGATCAAACAATTAAAAATGAAAGGACCACACTACATTCATTTCTACTACTTGTACTGCATGCTCTTTTATAAACATTCTTTTATACTGTGTTTTCCCAGCTAGACTAAAAATTTCCTCGAGGCCATCAACCACACTTATAGAGAAGTAAACACTCCTATACTTCTTTTGTAGTCACCAAATTGCCTACCACACCAAGTAAACAATGCTTGCTCAGGAAATGTTACTGACCAACTAATGACTAAGTATTTAACTATTTTTCTTCCCTTCAATATTTTTCAGGAGTGCTTATTATTCACAAAACTATGTGGTCTTGGAAGCCAAGAGGAAATATCCATCTGTTGGTATACATTCTCCCTTGGCTATGCATTAAACAGAGATTTCCTCTGGAAATGTGAACAAAGGATGCCTGATGAGACAGACAGAACAAAGAACTATATATAGAGATCAAGTGCCCAGATTAGAAGGTCAAAGTGTTACGGGAAAAGGTAGTCCTAAATGGATTATAAGTGTATGGACTCCAACCCCCACTCCAGACCATCAGTGTTCCAAAACCACAAATCCGATAAGATGATTATCGAAGAGTGGATTACTGGGACCTGAAGGTAAAGTTAAGCAGCCAGGCCGGCTATAAAACCAAAAGTGAGCTTGGGGTCCTTCTTCTTACTGAAGAGCCAGACCCCTTCCTTCGAAGCCATCTCATTCAACTCGGGGCAAGCTCTCAATGCGCCATTGCTTAGATCTGGTAAAGTATTTGTGGATTTGTATCCCTTTCTTTTTCCTTTGGTGTTATTACTATTTTATTCCCCTTTCTTTCATAAAATAAAACGTGCTAATAACTTTTGCCACGTGTACCTAGAGTTAAGACTTTTAAGTCTTCTGAGCGCGCGGGTGGAAAACCCAGTGTGAGAAACCCATTTTATATTAAGGTTGCCCTGTAACAAAAGCATGCCCTATCTTAACCAAATTAAAGGAGTCTTGGGTCTACCTCTACTTCCCTCCCATGTCCTCCAGCCTTGACCAGAAGCATTTTCAACTCCTTATCCACTGAACTCTGAAAGCTGGACAGCAACTATAATTTGCTGCATTACCACAGAATTCAGCTTACAAATCTGTGGTGATCCTAATCTCTACTTCTATAATAATAGGAAGACTGTAGCTTTGTTTACATTCTAAAGAGGACAGAGAACAGGGAGAAAGAACTAGAAGAGGGAGGCAGTATTTATGGCCCCTTTCATGAAGTCAATCTGTGACAAAAACATTTGCAGACAATAAGGAAGGGGAACAGGTTTGGCAGGAAAATAGCCTATTCCAGTTTTCTCAGAAGTGCCTTTGCTAGTATCCTCCACAACCACCCCCCACCTCACCCCCTCCATGTGAAAGGCTTGATTTACACTGTGAATATAGTCATCTTATAGATCTATCTGGATTAGATTAAATGAGAAAAAGCCCAAATCACCATTCAGTGTCTGACTCTCATGATTGACCATATCTTACCATTTACTTCATTTTATAAAGTATTTACAAGCATTTATGAAGTCTCAAGTCCCTTCTTTAACTGCATTTCTAATCCTGGGGCTTGTCCTGAAGGCTTTTGGACATACAGGCTCTGTGTTGAATGACTGTAATAAGTACTCTGGGTTCACCCTATTATTATGGGGAAGTTAAGGGCACATCTCCACCTTTCAGAAGAGATGATGTCACAGAGAACAGCCATGGTCCTCCATAAATCATCCTGCACAGTCCTTATCAGAGACAGAATCTTAAACTGAATAGACTATGCAGTTAACTCCCAAAATACACTCTCACCCTTGATGTGTAATGCAATGTTTCAGAATTTTTCCACAATTCTCAGTTAACATTCTAATTCTATATAATTCCATATGGGTATCTACAGCAGGGTAGATTTGTGTAGCATGTAAATCCTAACAGAGTGAGAATGAATATGCTGTTTTCATTGTACCTGGTACAATGTCATACATAACCATCAGTTAAAGGTGAGCTTTTGTGTAGGCAGAGCAGACAGTGGCCTACAAAATAGAATTTAATGGGCATCCCTAAGGGAGTCTCTTAAACACCTCCTTTGCTGGTTCATCATAGGGCTGGCTCGTCCCTCCTACTTCGTTTTTTTATTTGGTAGCCCTAGTGTCATCTCTTTAAGGCTCAGGCAGGAATACCAGCTTCAGACAGGTACTGTCTAAACATCGCCTGTTAACCAGAAGGCCAGAATGAGTCTCCCTCTACTAACACAATGATACATTGTTTTATGAGAGGAGTTCCTTGCTACTTGAAAAAAGTTGACCCCAGAATATAAAGGTTTGATTAGTGCAATGGGTTGGGAAATGTAGGAACAGAGCTGTTTGAGTGAAGTTGGCCGAAATGACAAACTTCCCAGAGGCGAGATGATAAGGTAGTAAGAGAGTTCTTAAAGTGAATAAGCAATGAAAATAAATTGCTTTGCTCTATATACTACAACTTGCTCTATGCTTAATAGTCTTTTTAATAAGAAAGAGGAAGGTTATGATTACAATTTCTAACTATCGTCTTGTTTTATTCACTATTATTCGTTATCCCACCCTCAATCATGAAAATTCTAAACAAAGAGATTCCTTATCTTGTCCTATGCTTACAACACTCCCTTGTCTATTCACTAGTGTTGATTTCTTACAGTGTAATCTTAAGACATAATCAGAAGCTTTGATAGAGCAAGGTACAGGGATTCTGACTTAACTGTAATCCACTCTAAACTGCCTTCTGTTTTGTTTCTCCTCTGTTGTAAAGCATGAGACAAGAAAAAGATGGGGATAAAGAGAGTAACCATTCACAAAGTTGTGACCAATGAAATCTGGAAGAGACAGTGAAAGTCACATAGTGAGCTCAACCCCTTATTTCATAAGGATGTTGAAACTGAGAGGCTAAACGACTTACTCAAATTCATACTCCCATTAATAGTAGAGTCAAGTCTAGAATCCAGTTTTTCAACTAGGTTCCAACATTCCAGTCTTTTTTTCCTTTTCATTCCTTATGCTTTTTCCTATTTTCCCCACCCCATTCCACAATCCCACACCTTAGTATAACCAGGTGTATATGTGCTTTACACACAGCACCACTCTCTTCACAAATGGAGTGTACAGCAAAGGATTAAGTTGCTAATGGTATTCTCATCATGCAAATACTTTAGAAACCTAATACTTTAAAAAAAGTATTAGGGGCAGCTACTCATAAAAGAGATTCTTGGCCTTAAAAAAAGTCTTCTAACTCTCTTAAGTAGGAATACCCAGGTGGGATTAAAAGGTGATATCTTAATAAAATTATTTTATTGCTTAAAAATTTTAAAAATTGTTAATCTGTCATACAAGTAAGATTAGAAATAGACTCTTGAGTTGTAAGTAGAATTAGCAACATTTTATCCCACCATTCCGGTGAGGAATTCTATAATATTTTACCTGACCATGTTTACACTTTAAGCGCTACCACTGTTACAGGGCAACCCTAATATAAAATGGGTTTGCCTGACTGGGTTCTCACCCGCGCGCTTGAACGGCACTTATAATGCCCCAATTGCAGGCACACACAACAAAGGTTAATAAAGGGTTTTATTTACAAGGGAAGGAGAAATAGCGTAGTGAATAACACAAGGGGAAGAGAGGGATACAGATCTGTAAATATTCTACCAGTTCCTTGGAGCTGGAACCCAACGGTGGGCTGAGAGCTGACTCCCAAGTAAAAAGGACCCCCCCCAAGGCCCACGTGTTTGCTTTTATATTCAGCCTGGCTGCTCAACTCCACCCTCAGGTACCAGTGATCCGCTCTTCAATAATAACCTTATGGGATTTGTAGTCCTTGGATTTTGTAAGTCTGGAATGGGGGTCGAAGTCCATAACCTATTTGTATAATCCATTCAGGAGGGTCTTTCCCCCTAACACCACTGCCATTTCAACAAAATCAACGTGATACTATGGATACAGTTTCATGCTCTTGTGGAAGAGAAATAACATCTTTCTTTTATCATGTGTATATATGAAGAAAAGGTCCACTCCCCTTATAGAGATTTGAGATTTGATGTAAGTAAAAACTGTAGAAAACCTTTTACTTGTATAACTTTATAGTTCACAAACCACTTTGAAATAGATAACATTTGCTAATTGGCAAAATAAGTAAAAATATAATGAATGAGGACCAGGTAAGTTACATGGGACAAAGGAAGAAGTTAGGAGAGTAGAAGCAGTTCTGGTAATATTTTTACAGAAACAATATTGCATTGAATGAAATTTACCCTATCCACAGACCCAGAACTCCAACTTCCTTATGACATCCCAGTAATCTCTTTACAGAACTATAATGCCCAGTTTGATGAAGAAAGAAAGACACTTCATGTCTGATATTGCCTGCTGTATAGAAAGGAGGTGTGATTGTCCCCCCACTCCAACCCATCACTACCACCTGTTTACTCAAAAAATAGTTATCAGCCACTTTTCCTTGAACAAGCATCCTAAAGAAATGAAACTTCCTAGAACTACCATTCAGGGCTTCATTCCAAATGGCTGAGCTACACTCTGACAAAAATCAAATCTTTCCAAAGGATCACCTAATCCAGGTCCTCTGAAAAGTCAAAAATGTTTCTATTACTTACCTCAACCTGCTGGCAGATCTGTATTAGTTTGGCCATCTGATTTTCTAGTTCACTGTTGCGTTTAACCAGGTTGGTGAGGTTCATCTCCAAAGTTTGCTGCCATGGCAGAAAGTATGAAGCCAGAAGGAAACCGGAAAAAAGGGGGAAAAACAAGAAATGTTCGATGAACTTGAGAGCCAAGACTATGTGGAGATCAGTCAGTTGACAAATATTTCAAAGATTCACTGAATACTTGCTATGGGTTAAGCACTATCCTAGTGCTAATTAGTAATGCTTACACTTACTCAGGACTATCACTATTGAGAAAAAGATGATAGTTGTGACTTTGTGGATATAGGAATCCAATGACATTAAAGCAAGGTTATGTTTTCTATAATATTTTTAACTTTTAAAGTTCATTTTCCCTACTATCTGAGAGAAGAACATTCATAAGCCAAAAAGGTGTAACATGAAGAAGCAATGACCATTAGTTTATATGGAAGACTGAGTATTCCAAGACCCAAAAATAATCTACCAAATCATACTAAATAACACCATGAAAGCTAAAATACCACAGACATCTATTAAAAGCGGAAATGATATGACCACTGCACAGCCTGTATAAACTATTTCCTGTGGGAGGAGTTTGCCAGTGCCACTCACTGCTGCCTCTAGAATTATTGTTCCAAGTCCAACACTGAACACTATTTTCACTTTTCATCTTTTTTCCTAAAACTTGAAGTCGATACCCATATTTCCATACTTTATTTTGCTCTCATAGTAATCCTGTGATATGGGGAGAAGAAATATTATTCTTTCCTTGACCAATCACTACTTTCCAGGTACCATACTAAGTCACTTTCACATATATCATTTAATAATCATAATAAACCACGATGTAGGGGATGTCAGCATTTTACAGATGAGAGGTCCAAGTTTCAGAATGGGGACATAGTTTTGTACAGTCTTATAATTAGCATGTAGCAAAGGTAAGACTGGAACCTCCAGGCTTCAGTCACAGCTTTGCCTCAATAGTGCATGATTTTTTTAAGCAATGGGAGCTTACCAAAGACTTTTGAACAAGGGTAATGACATAATCAGGGCTGCATTTAGGAGATTAACCTACCAGCAATATGTGGGGCAAACTGAAACAAGAGAACCCTGGGGCAGTGACTCTGACTAGGAAGAGGTTGTAATATTCAAGGTAGTTTGTAATGCAGATCTGGGCCAAGCTAAGAAGGCAATCAAGAGAAATTTATTTCAAGAAAAGATCTGTCACTGTCAAATATGCAGGGCATGTAAGAAAAAAATGTAGACTGATAAAAGGTGGTTGGATTTAGTGATCAGAAGTCACTGGTGCTGGGCCTCCCTGGTGGCGCAGCGGGTTAAGCAACTAACTATGAAGCAAACAACAGCCACTGCAGCACGAGTTCGATCCCTGCCTCCGGCCAGGGAGGGGACCCACATGGCATAGCAGACCTCTTCTGCCTCGCCTGCTGCTCCCCTCAGCAGTGTGTTTCAGTCAGTCTGCCTGTTCTGCTCCCCACTCTGTCTGGTGAATCCTCTCACCTCCCTGGACTCTGGCCTGTACCCCAGCTCTTGTATGTATAAATAAATAAATCTTTAAAAAAAAAAGTCACTGGTGCTCTTTGAGAAAGGAGTTTATGTCAGCAGAGTTCTGGAAGCAGATGCCAAATTGTACAGGGTTAAAGAGAACATCAGCAGGTACAAAGTAGAGGCTACAAGCATAGGCTCCTCTTCAAATATTTGACCATGAAATGAATATGATAGAGTTGTCATTGGTTGGAAGCGTCCAGCTTAAGTTAGAGAGTGAATATTGGCAATGGACCCAGTCAGCTTGAGATTTCCTCTGGCAGAGTCGTCCAAATTCCGATATCAATAAAAATGCCAGGTATCACAAATCACTGCATTGAGATTAAGTAAACATAATGTAGACTGAGGAACCAGAGCAAATACAATTTTAGATACCCGTGTTTCAAACTAATGTGTTTTCATTCAAACATGGGATTCCATGGAGAGAATGTTTTCTAACAAGTACAGGCAACCTGTTGCAACACTTGTCATGAAACTGATGATATCTTATACATAATTCACAGTGCAGAGCAGGACTAAGATTCCTGCTGTGTGTTCCGCATTTATGGCCCAGAACTGAGACTCACAGCATCTATAAAGTCACACAAAAAAATTAAGGCTGAACACAAAATCTGCAGTCTGGTTACACTGTGGATTGTGTGTGTTACCATCAAAAAGATATGGCAAATGGTTATTTTCCTCAAGCCCCCTAGCAATTTGCAAAATGTCAGCACATTTTATCAACACAGAAGTCAAACTGACAAGATGACTCTAATTTCAACCTTACTTCATTAATATGAAAATGCTTTGAAAAATAAATCTTTGGCTAATGAAAACACCATCTGTTGATGGCTTTTTGCCACTGTTTTTCTTACATTACGAGACATAATTTGAGGAAAACACTGAACATTTACTTACTCACTTCCTATTCATTTACAAGGAATTAAAGCCTCCTCTCAAACTGGAATTGATTCTCAATAGTGAACATATGCAAAAAGAATCAGAGAAATGAAGCAATTACGCAATCTGTTTCTTCACCGTTCCTTATCATGCCTACCACCACTGACAAATCATTTAGAACTAGAAATTCTGGGTCACTCTTAAGTTTGAATGATTTCATTGATTTGGCCAAGTAATTATGTTGTCTATATATACTCTGGCTGAATAAACAAAGAGGGTGTGTGTGTGTGTGTGTGTATAAAATCTTCTAATGTAAAACTAAACATGTCTCTCTGTAGCTCTGTTGTTGTCGGGTTTTGAAAAATTGGTTTGTTTTGTTCTTTTCTTCTGCAGTCCGGTTAATGACTGGGCCAGACTCCCTCTGTCCAAGCCTGCTTAGTGTAGCTTTCTCAGAACAGTTGAACCGTGACAGTGAGAGAGCCAAAGTGGCAGGGAGATTGGAATGGAGATATCTGTTGGGAGGAAATGGGGACAGGAGGTTGGCAGGGAGAGCAGGATGAAGCTCCCATTTCCTGCTGCAGGAGGTTACCTCTGCGTCCCTCTCTGCTTCCCCTATGTGAGGCCCTCTTCATCTTCAGATGACGATGTCGTTACAGCTCTCATAAAATTGGACATGTGTCTAAACAACACAAAGAGAGGGAAGATTTGGCTGATTTGCATAGTTGAGATTTTAAAAGGCCTTAGTTAGCTAAACTGGCAGTCTACACTGATTCCATTTTTTACCCAAGTTCCACTTCATTTGTGTCAGTAGATGCAGCCTCTTTGTGTTCTGCGATACCCTTCCCAAGGAGGAAAACATTTTTTATTTCTAAGAAAGTCAAGCATAGGCTATTCTTCTTCCAGACAGTATCCCATAAAAAAGAAATGCCTTCTTTAACTATCCAATAATTGCTGGCTTTTTCTCAACTTCTCAAGACAGATTTTTTCAGGTAACTTCCTCACTGGCTCCCCCAAGAACCTAGTAATACAATACGTTAAACCACCTCTTCATTAAATGGAGAGAGATTCCCCTTATGACATTCACTTGACCTTGATCCCCATTTGCCATGCTGCATGAAAGCATTTATATTCGATCATAAATAAACACACTTACACTTATCTGACACAGCAAGTCCTGAAGGTTGAAATAGATGGCACCTTTCTGTTTGTTCTACTGAAACATGCAGTACTGCCATCAACTGCAAGTATTCTCTTGCTTACTGCAAGGTACAAGGGGAACATAACCTAACCCTAGACTACACATGCCAAGTATTTGGAATGTGGGAATTGAACCATGAATCATGCAGGAAAGAAGTTAAGGGGGAAAAGATCAACCCACTGCAATCCTGAATCTTCTCAATTTCCAGAAAACAACTATGTCAGATTTGAAAAAATTACTCTCCTTTGACATGCTCTTTTTTGACATCCCTGTCTACTCAGCAATATTCCCAGCTCTTCCAAAAAGCCAGTAGTCAAAACCCTAGCACAGTTTTGGGGGTCACATCCTGCCTTCTTTTTTTAACTGCTTGTCTTAAAATACTTACTTTGCTTTTCCTTCAGTCTGTCACTTTATGTATCAATTACATATGGCCTTTCAACAGCAGAACACACCATCTGGTCCACAAACTGAAGCCCACACCCTTATGCCAGAGTTTATTCCGTCCCCAAACATTTGTTTGCTGGTGTATAGACGTGGGCTATGCCCCAGAATGAGATGTAGGTGATATACTGGATGTACATTGTCTACTCGACTTGAACTTTGTTAGTGAATGACCATACCAGTCCTCAAGTCAGGGGAAACACATTACCATCCTCTCCTTTTCAGAAGGTTCTGCTGTCACCCAACAAAAGATCCACACCTCCCCCAGTCTTCTTATATGAAATGCTACACACACCATCCTGTATTCTTCTCTTCCCCTTCTCTTCAGAAGCATATCAAGGTTCAAGCTCTAGTTTAAGCATGTAAACTATTATTTTAATCTTCTAAAAGAAAACCTGTATAAAAGCCCATATCCAGTGTTTATATTGATAACACTTAGAATAGTGAGTGACAGCCAACTCCACTTTCCTAGAAGTCTTGATATTCTGTTCCACTTGTACTATTCCTTTCTTCTTCACCTGCTCATTCTTTATATTTATCTTCTTGACCACGACTGTAGTGCCTGGAGGCTCAACCCTGGGCCTCCATTCAGTGCATCCAGGTAGTGCATAGCTCTACCTGCTAAAAACCTCAAATCAAAGTCTCAGATCACAGTCTTTCAGCCACCACAAAGGCCTGAATTTCAACTTCTAGAATACTTGTCCTTTCGGTTCTCACAACACCCCTGTGCTTTCTCTCCTCTAAATATTTTAATGATCTTTTTTTTTTCTTGACTAGAGCAATCCCTGTCCCCTACCTGGGGGGGAAGGTCCAAACAACCTCCCAAAGTCTCTTGATATCCCTCCTGTGCTCTCTCACAACCCCCGTGCTTCTATTCCCCTAACACTCACCATAAAATCTTGTAACGATTTCCTTAATTATCTGTTTCCCCCACTATGCTGAGAGCTCCACTAGGGCTGAGCCTGCAATGTCTTCATCACTGTAACCCCAACACGTCTCCTAGTGCTTGGCACCTAATAGGTATTCTGTAAATGTGCAACAAAGGAATAATAGCTGTGACCCACAATCAAATCAAAATTCAAACCTCAAATCAAATCATCCTACAAAAACTGCTAGTCCCTTCCTAATTCCCCCATCTCTGTCCTTATCCACCATCCTTCAAAACGCTGCCTATGGAAAAACCATTCTTTATTTTTTTCTCCCCATGTCTATAACCACTACAATAACTCACCAAGTCCTGTCAATTCTTTCTTGAGTCTCTCTCCAGTTGGACACTTTTCTCCAACAAATTCGTTCATAATTCCCTGTTTTTGTGCTCAATGGTTTCCTTACCATGACTCTTCCTCTATGCTTTACAGCACCCTGTGTAAACCTATAGGGAGGGTAGTGTCCATATGGAACTGGAATTTTCAATGTACTTTCTATCTCACTAAAGCACCTCAGGACAGGGACTGTGCCTTACTTCCTATGTACCCAGTTCTTTCCACAATGACTTGAATATCTAAAGAATTCAATAAACAAAATGAGTGTTTATTAATTTTTCATTAAACAAATGAATGACTCCCTGGCCTAAGTACCTACAGTTTTAGTTATTGTCTATTCTAATTCAGAGGAGATAAAAAAAAAATCAAAGCACTACTCATTATATCAACCCCTCAGGAACATGTACGTCACATTTTCCCCTTTAAACTTTAGTTCTCTGGGTTCAGTAATTCCTGTTTCTTTAATCTTTCCTCACTTATATTATATTTCTGTAATATGTTCTTTTGCCCAATAATAACAGACAGGATTTCCATCCACCCAAGAACAGACTCTGAGTCAACATTTTGTAAACTGTTCTCAGACTGATGACTATTAGCTCCTTTCAGATGTTAATGAGAAAAATACTTGGGACAAAAGAAATAACAGAAAGATGAGAGCACAGATAATGGGGGTATCCACTTACTAAACTTGCTTTCAAACCTAAGAAACAACAGAAAACATCCTCCAGCACAGGGTCCTGTTAATATTAAAAGTGAACAGAGCCAAAGAATCAATATAATTGTTGGAAGGAAAAAAACAGGTTCAAATGAGTCTTAGCACACAGTCTGAGCAGAGATGGAATTGGAAAGTGCATTTTTACCACCCTCCCTCCACAAAACACATACATGTTACAGCAAAAGAGAAGATACCAGAGAAGCCAGATCTATAAGCAAGAATTATTTTAAAATTGTGAGGTGTATCTGAGAAATCCTATCATAGATATTGTCCCCAGATTCATGCACACATACATTTGTGCGATCGTCACTACCACACCTCAGAGAGTGCAAATCTGGATTCAAATGTTTTTTTCCTTATATTTAGCTACTGTGGTTTAGTACTTAAATGAGTGAGTGTGAAAGAACTTTTTCAATTCCTTCATTTATGGTAACCAACGCCAACCTCCACTGAAGATTATTTTTATCATAACAATATATGATCTAGCTCCTTTATTAGGGTGATCCTTAGTCTCGGGGTAGGTTTTATTAAGGCCCTAACCCTCCCTAAGATAGCCACAGAAAGCATATATTATACTTATGGCTCCCTCTTACCCAACATATCTACAGAGGTGCCCAGAGAAGATTAACACAGACACTGCTCCTCAGACACAGTGACACACATTTATAGATACACACAGAGTCTTTCTAAGCCACTCACCCATGAATAAATATATACAGTGATATATAGTAACACATATACATGTATATAAATATGCCCTCTCTCAACCCAGTCTCTCATAAACATATTTCTTTCTGTTTGTTTCTTTTATATTCACACTCATATTGGTTCAGAAACAGTCAAATGTCCCCTAGTAGGTAAGTTGAGAAGGTATCTGTCTTGGCAGACAGAAGTGGGTGTCAAGTGGGTGAGTAGACAAATGACTGAGAGAAGGTGGTGACTGAGTGAGAATGGGTGGGTGGATGACAGAGTGACTGAGTAGGAAGAAGGACAAGTAATCAACTATGATAAGGTTCTAGAATCTCATATTTTCCAACCCTTTAACTCTCATTGTGGCTTTCCTTTGAACATTCTCCAAGTCTCATATCTCCCTTCTCTTTGTCTGACAATCTCTAGCCTTCTTTCTGTCTCAGTCTCTCTTCCCGTGTATGTGTGTGTGTGCATGTGTGTTTTACTTTCTGATAACAAAAAGCTTACTCTAGTGCCAAGTAATATTTTATAGCAAGAATCTCTCTGATATGTAAATGTAACTGCATTTAAGAATTATTTGTAGTAATGAATTTGTGGAAATGTAATGAGAAAAAAGAAAATGTGCTTGTTTATTCCTCTCAGGAAATTCCTCTATTCCCCCTGGTTTTCATCAGCTATATTTTTGGCAGGCTGTGGGCATGGAAATGTGAAGACATCACTCTCAAAGAGAATTACAATAATCGCATCTGATTTATATAGATGTCACCATAGGGCTAGGCAGTTGAAAATTCCAGCAATCAAAATGAATAGGCACTTAAAATTAAGGACATGCCATACTTTTGCTAACACAGGTTTTTAACATTACCAGTAGTTCACAGATTTTTTTTCAGACTTCTAAAGTATTCATAATAGCAAGACAGATTTATATCTTAGAAGATGAGAACCAAAGCAAGCTACAGACACTGGTATATTTCCTACAAATCCACTATAAAGGTTTGATTAATTTGAATGGTTTTTTCACCAATATTATTTTTTCCTTATTTGATGATGAATTGCTTCAACAACATCTTACAATTTTACAACTTAACTACTGAGATATAAAAGAAAAATAGTGCAGTCTGTGACACATTAACATTCCTTAGGATTTTTTGAGCACATACTGTGTGTAGTAGTCACTTAGGAGGCTACTAAGAACATAAAATATATTGTGTCTAGACTCAAAACTTATGGTATTAAAAAAAACATTAAAAAAAAACTTGTGGTATAGTTAGGGTGTGATAGATGGACTTGTGGGGTTTCAATTGAGCACTAAAGAATAGGTAGATTTCCCAAACAGGCCAAGAGAAGAGCACAAGTGAAAGTTAGGGGCCAGCTTCACAGACAACTAGGAGGCTAGCCTAGGTTGATGAAGTAGCATGTTCGAGAGTGGCAGGTGGAAAAGCTATATGGGTCACATGAGAACCAAGCTGAATAGGAATTAAGAATGTCGAGTTGAGGTCTGTCACCATCAGAGGGCTACCAAAATTTGACCCCTTTTTGTAAAACCAACAATGACTAATACAGTAATATTCACCTTTTCTTTTTTCTTTTTTAGATTTATGTATTCATTTATATAAGAACTGGGGTACAGGCCAGAGGTGCAGGGGGTGAGAGGATTCAGCAGAGACAGAGTGGGGAACAGAACAGGCAGACTGACTGAAATCCGCTGCCGAGGGGAGCAGTGGGAGAGACAGGAGAGGTCTGCTGTGTTATGTGGGTCCTCCCTGGCCAGAACGGAACTCATGCTGAAGTGGCTGAAGATAGCTTCATAGTGCTGCAACTTAACCCCTTGAGCCCCAGGGAGGCCCCAATAATATTAACCTTTTCTAAGGGGAGGAATTCATGTAACAATGAAAATTCTAAACTATGAAAAAATTTTATGGGAATGCAGCATATATTATGAACTAAAGTAGATACTAAGACTAGTAAGTGAAAAGAGGTAATAAGAAAATAATTATTCTGATAGGCCTTACTATGGTAATAACTGTGAAGAACACATTTATTCTTTGAGACTGAAGATCAGCTGTACCAGTGGTAGCTTTTTGATGAACATGTAAATAGAGTGGGCAATAACGATAGTAAAATAATCTAAGAATCGCAAACACACTAATCTATTTTGTGTACATATTAAGACTGTCTAGCTTCTGGTTATTTTGACCTTTCACCTATATTGCAATGGTTTGTTTATCCTTTATTGAACAAAAAATATTAGAGATTACAAATCTTAATCAATTATAAATGCCTAACACAAAGCTCCAGAACCAAAAAATACAAATAAATACCATACCAGTTACTGACAACACTTAGAAAAATATATACTATCATTCTTCTCTTTCTCCTATAATTCCCCTCAGGGCCAAGGGCATATGATCAGGTTCCTGTCCCCCAAAGCTGGCTTTCTCCTTTTTCCTTGGGGGAAATATCAAGCAGATTAAGAGGATAATCCTAAATGATTTTCTAAATTAAAATTAACTCAAAGAAGTGAGCATATGTGACACTAAAGTCAGACTTCCTCTCTGCATAATGTGGAGAACTAATATCCTTTTACACCTGGCATCAAACCAAAGTGACCTCCCCTAACACACCCTAGAAACACACACACACACACACACACACACGCAGCACCTCCTCTCCCTCCCCAAAGTCCAAGATGTTCCAGACAACATAACAACCACAGGGGTTGGGAATGATTCATATGTTTCCACTCTCCAACCAAAAATGAGCAAAAAAGTTTCCACTTAATTTATAATCAAAATTTTCTGCACATTTCCTAAAAAATTAAAGGGGAACTATTCAAAATCTGGTCTTTCTTTCTCCAAAAATTACTGATTAGTTACAGACTAAAGTATCTTTTTGTAAAATACTTTTGTGCACCATCCACCCCTGGGGATGAGGGCCATAACTGCATGATGCCAAATATCTAATCAATCATCCAATGTTTTCATGTTCTCGGATGTTTTCAAAGAGCTGGTGTTCTGTAGATACAGGCTTATTCTATCCAGCCTTTTGTTATCTCCAACGTACATATGGATACAGATTTTTCTGTTTGGAATATTTCTCAAGGCCAATGCCTTATTATAGTTCCAACACCTGCAAATATTTGGCAAAGACTGTTCCATCCTCTCCACATCCCCCACTCTTCCTGCAACCCCGCCTCCATCTCTTACCATTATGAAGCTGTAAGTTTATACACTATGTCCTTTTCCTTGATGTTGTTAATCGTTTATCTGTGACCCATGAAATGTGCAGTTGCTGGAGCATAAAGTTAGGTTTCAAATCACATTTCATGGGGGAAAACTTAGGTCTAAAACAAAGTGGCAGCAGGCTATAGTAGGAAGGGTACTTAACTCTGACTTTCTAAACTGAGTTCCTATTCCAGCTCACCTACCAACCAGTTCTATGATTTTAATCAAATCACTCAAACTATTGAAGTATAGGGCTACAAAATATAGGAAAAGGGGGTCAAAAGGCACAAACTACCAGTTATGAAATAAATAAACCATGAGGATGTATGTTCAGCATGGTGATGAGTTAATAATACTGTATTACAGAAAACTGCTTTTAAAAAAAAAGTATAAAAGTTCTCATCAAAAGAAAAAAAAATGTGGCATTCTACATGGTGATACAACTATACCTATTGGATCATTTCCTGAAGTTAATATGTTATATAACTATACCTCAATTTAAAAATTTAAACTAATTTAAATAAATGAGAATTATCTGAAACAGACTAGAAGGGAAAAAATTAAGTGTAGGTCTTCAACGAGACCAAGGTCTAGGCCTACCATACATGCTTCTAAGAATTGAAGTCAATCAAATTATTTCTCTCTGCAGTCTTGATATGAATGAGAATATCACCCCGAGAGAAATCAACAGATAAACACTGAATTTTGTACAATTTTATAAATATTACATACAATAAGCAAAAGAGGCACAAATCAATTGTCAGTGTGACTCCTCTTGCTATTGCTAATTAACAAATTACATGAATTTTCCAAAGCACAAAGGGAAATTTCCACTCCCTTCTTGTCTTACTTCCATCCTCTAAAACATCCTTCCAGCTTGGCTTGTATATCCAGGCCCTATTTGGGGGTAAAAATCTTATTCTTCAGTAAGCATTTTATTTTTCTGGAATCTCTGTTAGCAGCAGCTTTTAAGATAAGTTAAACCACATAGCAGGCAGGCACTGAGAAAAAAAAAATTTGCTGGACCTGACATTTATTAAAATCAACATAAGGTAGTAGGGCTTTTAAAAACAGGCTTTTGAGTGGATCACGATGTGGGATAGAATACTACTCACAATAGAATACTACTCAGAGATCAAAAAAGATATATTCATGCCATTTGCAACAACATAGATGGAGCGGGAAGGGATTATGTCAATCAAAATAAACTAGAAGGAGAAAGATAAATGCTGGATGGTGTCACTTATATGTCGAATATGGAGAAACCAAACAAAGGGTCAGCAAAGACAAACTTTAAAACCAACGCTAGAAAGTTGACCATAGATCAGAGGCATTTACGGGGTTGTGGGGTGATGAGAAAGAACAATGGATTAGGGTGGAGAACTATGGGTGCTTAGATAGTGGGAATACAATGGTCACTACACCTGAGGGGAGAAATTCTGTACTGTCAAAACACTAGCAAAAGTGTAAAACAACTTTAAAAACTCTGTCCACCGGAACACTAATAAAGGACTAGGAACATTCAAGGCAGAGGCGGCAAACTTGTGCTTCAGTCTAACACTGGCACAAAATCTGGCACTGAATTAAATACGTGTTACCTACAGTTAAAATTTCAAGTTCAGATATTTAACTATCCCTCCTGACCTCCTGGTACACTGAAACTCCTTTTTTGTCTGTTAGTTTAGTTTTGTTTCTTAAGACAAGCTTAGATTAGCCTCATGTTAAGGGCTTGATGGCAATTTGTACTGGCCAATAATAAACCTATGTTTCTTCAGAGTACTGAGTGCAAACACATACCCTACTGTCCTCCACAAAAATCTTTCACTGACATAAATATACTCAGCTACCTCCACCCACACCTACACAGAGACACACCCAACCTTCCCATTACTATGTGCATACATATGCAAATCAGCAGATATGCTAATTGCAGTACACCTACACAGCTACTCACATACTTAAAAGAGGTGGAAAGATCATGGCAAAGATATGTAGTGTGAACTATGTCACTAACTGAGGAGGCTGGGCGCTGCTT
The DNA here is from genome assembly GCA_019455555.1 of Galemys pyrenaicus. Lineage (NCBI taxonomy): Eukaryota > Metazoa > Chordata > Mammalia > Eulipotyphla > Talpidae > Galemys > Galemys pyrenaicus. Next base: position 477,127 of record JAGFMF010011954.1, read on the forward strand.
CCCTGGACAGACTACTTGGATGGCGGGCTGTGGGCTCTCACCTGGAATTGGCCAGGGATGAGCTAATGCAAGCAGGTTTATACAACAGATAAGAGGTTCCAGTGACAGTTTACAGGTTATTCCCCACAAGAACAATTTGGAATTAATTCAATTGACAAATAGGAAAAGTGACTGTTTTGTTAGGAACTTGCTAGCTATATTACTGTATATGAAGAGATAGAGTCATGTAAGGGATAGTTCCCAGATCCCTTACCTTGAGTTTCTCAAATCGATCATTCAGGGATGCAACCTGATGGTCTCGGTGACGCCCCACCAGTTTGCATAAGGCACAGATCAATTGGTCATCAGATACACAATACATGTTCACTTTCTCATTCTCATGGTCCAGGCAGGTGATCCCTCGAAGATGTGTGTCTGGCACTGGTTCTACCAGGCGGTGGCTGGTGAAAGGTTTCTTGTTGGGGTGCGTGGCCCGCAGGCAACGGTCACAGTAGGAGACCTCACAGGTGATGCAAGTTTTCACTGCATCCCTTGGCGGGTCCTGCTCACAGAACTGGCAAGCAATTCGCTCACTAGACATGGTGGTGCTGGGCCTGTAAGTCCTCTCCCGACGGCTCTCACTTGGGGAATTGGGCCCACTGACTGAAGCCTTCTGGAATCGATCAATAATGTTCTGCAGGGTCACATTCCTCTTGAGGCCATCCAGGCCCCGGTGGTTCAGCGAGATAACATACCTGCACGTGGGACACTGGAAAGCAGTAATGGGTTCAATGGATTCACCAGAGCTGCAGCTGGAAACCAAGATGCGGTGGGCACAGCTGAAGCAGAGGCTATGAGCACAAGGGAGTAGAAGAGGGTCTTCAAACAACTCGAGGCAGATTGGACAGGTCAATTCAGACTCCAGTGTTTCCATCTTTAGTGAAAATAATCCTGCTGAGGCATTAAGAACCACAGACGTTGGGCTTTCACCTACGAGGAATACAAAGCAAGAGGCATTAAACATTTCCAAAGGAAAAGTGGATGGAGCATAATTATACACTAATCAATGGCGGTTTTACATGCTGTACTCCCCAGGGAGGCTGGATGTGGATAGGAAAGTGATTTGAGAATCCATCAGAAAGCCTTTCTTCCCTTTCATACTTTGTTTCTGATGAACATCTGCACTTATACTCCTGCACTAGTAAAGAGCACCTAGTGGCCACTTCTGAATCCTGGTTTACTGATTGTTACTATTCCACCTCACTACCCTGGCACAGATCCTTCTCCCACATATTCTCCACTGACATCTCTTGCCCTGGACTATGATACACCTGAGGTGCTGCAAAATTCTCAATGTCCATTCTCCAATACTTCTCTATTGTACTTCAAGGTAAAATACAAGGGCTTGCTCCTGTTTCACGTACAATGGAAGTAACACAAGGAATTAGTTCAAACTAACTCTCTAGTTCATGAGATTATTGCATTCTGAGAACATGCATAAAAAAGAAGAGTTTTAGGGCCTCCCTGGTGGTGCAGTGGGTTAAGCAACGCACTATGAAGCAAACCGCAGCCACTGCGACATGAGTTCGATCCCTGCTGCCGGCCAGGGAGGGGACCCACATGGTGCAGCAGACCTCTCCTGCTGTGCCCGCTGCTCCCCTCCGCAGTGTACTTCTTTTGATCTGCCTGTTCTGCTCCCCGCTCTCTGTGGTGAATCCTCTCACCCCCACACACACCTCTGGCCTGTACCCTAGTGCTTGTATGCATAAATAAATAAATCTTTAAAAAAAAGAGTTTTAGAAACATGTGGTTCGTGGTGCAGGATAACTTCTTCAGAGTGTGGACCTGAATTACTTCCTATTACCACACATGGAAGTTTCTATTTCATTCCATTTCTAGTAAACTGAGTTACTAGAGACAGAAGATGAATTTTCACTTTCACTTTCTTCCTTTGCCTTCAAAAAAGAAAATGATTCCAACTTCTCAACTTACTCAGCAATAGGTATGGTACTCAGCAATAGATATGGGTCAATAAGGAAGACATATGTCCATAGGGCTTCAGATTTGTCAGTGTAGTGCAAGCTATGAAGTTTATCTCCCATGTGTCTCTTTGTACTTCTTAAAGTAGAAAAAGATGCAAATCAAGAGCCAGATATAAATTAGCACGGTGAGGAGCTTTCATTATACTGAGAACCGACATTTTAGTGTGCACTGAAATAAGTTACCCAAGTGACAAGGAACTAATAACCTCTTGTTCTATCTCTTTTCCTACAGACATTTCTGATTTGAAGATGTGTATTGCTACAAGTCTTCCACTAATCAAAACCAGCACACATAAATATTCTGAACTAGACTTAAATAAAGAAAAATATATCTTATTGATTAAAAATATCAATGCCATTTATAGGAAAGAAAAAGACATATTTTGCTTAATAACTTTTTGTTCATTGCCGCACTATCTTGGAAACCCTCATCAGGGCATGACAATTTAATTCCATGGATATCTGTTCAAATTGTATCATCTGTCAGGGGCTTGTACACAGTTCTCTGACAAAACATTAAAATATCAGATATAATTTATACCTTGTGCATCTAAGTACAATAGATGTGTCCCTAAAAGCTGGTTAAGTGCACAGAAATAACTAGCAATTTTAATGGAAATCAGCATGAAACTGGGTTGTAAAATCAAAGAATCTTTTTTGTAAAACTGTCTTCTTAATTGGTTTGGTGAGTTCAGATGTTTGTATGACTACTTTTTTTAAAAGATTTATTTATTTATGCACACGAGAACTGCGGTACAGGCCAGAGTCACGGGGGTGAGAGGATTCACCAGAGACAGAGCGGGGAGCAAAACAGGCAGATTGACTGAAATACACTGCTGAGGGGAGCAGAGGGCGAGGCAGGAGAGGTCTGCTGCACCACGTGGGCCACCTCCATAGCCAGGGATGGAACTATGCGCTGCTGTACAGCGGATGGCGGATGCTTCACGGTGCTGCCCTCAACCTGCTGAGCCACCAGGGAGGCCCTGACCACTTTTTTTAAAACACGAGACTGTGCAATTCTTGTTTTACATCTTACAAGTGCCTGAAAATTGTTAGCTACTATTTTGTAACTTATAACATCTAGCAGCATTCGCTTAAAGAGATGAAAAAGTAAAGCAATTGAAATGCGCATATATCACAGAATTTTGAAATCGGAAGGTACTTTCGGAATGATAGACTCCAACTTCCACTCAAGGTAGGAACATTGCCTTTAACAGCTCCTACTGATAACCCCCCAGATGCTTAAATTCATGTTCATAAATGAACTTGCTATTCTCCCCCGAACCAAAATACCTGCTCTTCTTCCAATTTTTCCTGTTATATCGCCGTGTAAGCCTAGAAACCTAGGGGTTCTCTAATTTACATATTTATCACTTCAACCACTGGTGGATTCCAGACCATTTATACATCTGTCTCCCGCTAATTCTCTCTGCTTCTTGAAGGCATAAGCTATGCCATGTTTTTATTCATAACAAGGTGTTTCTTGTACACTAGGTTTTCGATAACTTAAATCAGGATCCCTTAATCCAGCAGTTAAAGGGACCTAGCATTTCCTGTATTCGGCATATTATGTTAAGCACTATACACACATTATTTCATTAAATTCCATCAAAAAGTCTGTGAGGAGGATACTGCTACTGCATCCACCTTATTGTTAGGAAACTGGGGTTTAGTTTATAGATTAATAATAATAATTTGGGGCCCTACCTGGTGGCGCAGTGGGTTAAGCAACGCACTATGAAGCAAACCGCAGCCACTGCAGCACGAGTTCAATCCCTGCTGCCGCCAGGGAGGGGACCCACATGGTGCAGCAGACCTCTCCTGCTGTGCCCACTGCTCCCCTCAGCAGTGTACTTTAGTTGATCTGCCTGTTCTGCTCCCCACTCTCTGTGGTGAATCCTTTCACCCCCCCCACCTCTGGCCTGTACCCCAGCTCTTGTATGCATAAATAAATAAATCTTTTTTAAAAAAAGAAAAAATAATAATAATTTGGTTTATTTAGATTAATAATAATTAAGTGAATCGACAGGAACGAACACACCTAGAGCACTGCGGTCAGTCTAATGCCTATGCCTGCGCTCTTTCCCCTACACCTTTACTTCAATCATCTCACCACCTTCACTGAGGTTTATCTTGGCTATTTACAGAACTGTTTCTAAGCACCATGTCTCTGCTTCTATTTTTGCCTCTCTTTGCCCCTCAGTATTTCTCTGAATCTGCCTATGGTTCTGAGTCTCTTCCAGAATCAAATCTCTTCTAGGCCCATCTTGACCTCACACTGCATTTCTATCACTGTCTCTTCTACAACTGCATATGTGCATTCCTCAATGTCTGTGTTGGAAACTACCTGGGAAAATCGAGTAATGTCTCCTGCCAAAATGCCAGTTGGTGGGAGCACTGCTAAAAGACATGTTTACGTACTGAAATCTACACAAAAACATTTTGCATACTACAGCTCCTCTAAGTCTAAATATGTGTCATATACACTCTACTGTACAGAGAAAAAGCTTTTTGAATTTTCTTGGAACCCTAAAATTTATTCTCAGTTACCCATGATATGAGAACCTTACTTATGGGTCAGGATTGCCTTGGATAAGTTCAAAAAAGCATTTTAAATTGGGGATATCTGGAGCTCTTAGAATTGAAAAATGTGTCTAAGTCATGTACTCATTTTCATGAGGAGAGTTTAGTTGTCCATAGTGTTTAAAACACTCTCAAAATACTCTTTGGCAAAAAAAAAAGTCAAACATCAGTGCTCGAAAATACCTACTTTAATTGATTTCAGCTCTATAAAGAGTAACATAAGATGGTTAGAGTCTGTTGCTTATGTTGTTAAGTAGCTTTTTTATACTGTTTCTATCCTGTTGTATTTATCATCATATAGTAACTGCTTTAGCCAGTTTTAGGGAACTGAATGTTTTTAAGATCCCTCAAACAGCTGTTCCTCTCATCCCTTATTTATGAGGCCACTTTGTTCCGGTCACTCCTAATATTTCAGCCTCATTTCAACTAACTTCCATTTTCCTTACCTCCTTGAATATCAAAACACACTTCTCCTTAACACTTACTGGGCATTTATTTTGTACCAGGTACTAAATATTGTCTTTTAATTCACTTATGTCATTTAATTTTTACAATAGATATACAAAAAGTTGCACTATTTTACTACAAATTTTTTAAAGGTAATTTGTCCAGAATAAAAGTGAGAATCCAAAAATAAACTCACATACTCACTTATTTATGGTCAACTGACTTCCGTCAAGGGTTCCAATAAACTTTTCAATAAATGGTGCTTGTAAAATTGATATCCACATGCATAAGGATGAAATTAGAGCTCTCCCTCATACTATATATAAAAAATTAACTCAAAATAGATCAACAGCCTAAATATAAGTGGAAACTATAAAACTCTTGGAAAGAAACAAAAGTCTTCATGAATTTAGTAGCAAGGCTTTCTGAGATGACACTTAAGTGCACATGCAACCAAAGTGGAGGGGGGTGCTCCCTGGTGGTGCGGTGGGTTAAGCAACGCACTATGAAGCAAACCATAGCCACTGCAGAACAAGTTCAATCCCTGTAGCTGGCCAGAGAGGTGAGTCACGTGGCACAGCAGACCTCTCCTGCCTCAACCGCTGCTCCCCTCAGCAGTGTATTTCAGTCTATCTGCCTGTGCTGTTCCCTACTCTATCTCTGATGGATCCTCCCACCCCCCAGCACCTCTGACCTGTACCCCAGTGCTTGTATACATAGATGGATGAATCTTCAAAAAAAAAAAAAAAACCAAAGTGGAGGGGGTACAAATAAATGGAACTTTCCAAAAAGTTAAAATTTCTGTGCTGCAAATTATATCATCAAGAAAATGAAAAGGTAATGATTAACAAAATGGGAGGCCTCCCTGGTGGCGCAGCAGGTTAAGCAACGCACTATGAGGCAAACCGCAGCCACTGATCCCTGCCACAAGCCAGGGAGGGAACTCACATGGTGCGGCAGACCTCTCCTGCCTCGTCCACTGCTCCCCTCACCAGTGTGTTTCAGTCAGTCTGCCTGTTCTGCTCCCCACTCTGTCTGGTGAATCCTCTCACCTTCCACAACTCTGGCCTGTACCCCAGCTCTTCTATGCATAAATAAATAAATCTTTTTTAAAAATGGGGGGGGGAATATTTGCAAAACATAGGTCTAGTATTTAGAAATATATAAAGGTCTTTTTTTAATCAATAAATTTATTTATTTTTTTATTCATTCATTCATTCATTTTTCTTGCAGTGTTTGCTTTCTTCTCAGGTATAGACCCCATAGAATTACATGCACCATCACCATAGTCCCTTATGCTCTTCCTGTCCCTGTCTTGACCCCGATCCCTCCCCTGCAGAATGTCTCAGATTTATAGTTGTCTGTTTATTTGTAGTTGTTGTAGTGGTGGTGGTGGTTTTGTTGTTGTTATTTTTTCCCCCTTGATCTCCTATATTCCCTCATAAATGAAAACTTCTGGTATTTTTCTTTTTCCTTTTGACTTATTTCACTGAGCATAATCCCTTCAAGCTCCGTCCTAGAAATATATAGAATTCTTACAACTCAATAATACCAAAAAATATTTTAAAACAGATAAATGATTTCAATAGACATTTCTCCAGAGAAGTTATACAAATGGCTAGTAAGCATATGAAAAGATAGTATCATTGTCAATTAGAGAAACACAAATCAAGACCATACTGAGATACCACTTTATACCCATTAGGATAACTGTGATTAGAAAAATAGGCAATGTCAGCAAGAGAAAGTGGAATCTTGGTACATTGCTGGTAGGAACGTAAAATGGTGCCCTCGTCTTGGGAAATTCTGTGGCAATTCCTCTAGAGGTTAAATGTAGAGTTACCATGTGACCCAGAAGAATTTAAGACGTGCTCACTCAACATGTATACATCAAATAAGTACACAGATGGTAGTAATATTCATAATAGCCAAACGGTGCAAACATCCCAGATGTTCATTAACTGAAAAATGGATAAACAAATGTAGTCTCTATCATACAAATATTATTCAACAAGAAAAAGGAAGTACTGATAGAAGTTACAACATGGATGATCTTCGAAAACATTATACTAAAGTGAAAGAAGTCAGTCACGACAGGACATAATATGTATGATTCTTTTTGTACAAAAGAATCAGAATGAGCAAATCCATGAGCACAGAAAGTACATTAGTGGTTGCCAGGGGCTGGGGGTGGAGAAGGATGCTCAGTGACTTAATAGATAATGGGTCATTTAGAGGATGATGAAAATGTTCAGGAAGTATGGGGATGGTTGTACAATATATGAAAAAGCAACAAATTGAACACTTTAAAATGATAAATATGGGCCTCCCTGGTGGCGCAGTGGGTTAAGCGGCGCACTATGAAGCAAACTGCAGCCACTGCAGCACAAGTTCGATCCCTGCTGCCGGCCAGGGAGGGGACCCACATGGCATAGCAGACCTCTCCTGCTGTGCCCGCTGCTCCCCTCAGCAGTGTGCTTCCGTTGATCTGCCTGTTTCCGCTCCCCGCTCTCTGTGGTGAATCCTCTCACCCCCCCACACACTTCTGGCTTGTACCCTAGTGCTTGTATGCATAAATAAATAAAATCTTTTTAAAAAATGATAAATATGAAATATGTATCAATTTTTAAAAATATTCAAACCCATGTCTGACTCCAGAGTGTAAACAGTTAACCACTGCATTATGAGGCCAGATGTGTAATTATGCTGTTTCTAAACTCTATTGGATTGCTTACTCCTTTCAATTGTATTTCTAGGTCAGTGATTCCCTGGTCTAGGTTTTGCAGTACTTCAAGATATCCCTAAAGATCAATGGGTGTCACAAAATTCGCAGCTCCCCATCTTTACTCATTTAAGAAATACAAGACTCCTAAAAAATACTTGACTCATATATCACAATATACTTTCAGGAAGTGGTGTAGCAAAAAATAAAACAATGCAGAGTGTTGTAACTTCAAAAAGTTTATGAATCACTAATCTCGCAGAATTAGAGAGTGTGTTAAGGATAAAGACAGGATTTGAACCTGATAGGGTATGACCTAATAACAGGTAATCATGAAGCTTTTGCCAAAAACCGCAATAGTCTGTCATAAAAAATGCATTGATTAAATGCCTGGGAGGGTGGAACAATTGTTAGGTTTAAGAAACAAATGCCCATGTCCACATACACTGATTTGCTCCCTCCCATATAATTTAGTTGCAGCCATGCAGTCAAATAAATATGTTCATGCATTTCCCTTGCTCCATTATAAAATCATTTTTATAAGGCACCACACATCCCCCTTCAGACTGAGACCCCTGAAAAAGAAGCCAATGAGAATAAATTATAAGATGGCATAATAAGACTGTATGAGTAGGTGAAAACACAAAAGAGGACTTCTGATGCAGGTGATTGAAATAAAAAAAAATACATTCTACATTTACAAAACGAAAATTGATTTCAGCATCATCCTCCAAATCTAGCACTCAGTTAACTCTGATCAGTGAAGGAAACCACGATCTGCATTTGGCAGAATCCCATTATTTCAAATGTTATTTGTACATGATTAAGTGCCCATTTATTTCAACAGTTAATATTCCATCTAGTTTTCATCTTACAGGTTTGCAGAGCATGCTTCTGGGCCCTCATTACCTCCCTTCCTCACAGAAAAAAAACGATTATGAAACCAAGCCTGACCTCTGAACTGTAGAATGAGGATTGAACTGAGTTGTAGGATTTGTTTAAAACAAACTAACATAAAGTAAACATTATCCAGGATATTAACATTAATGTCCCATAAACTCTTCCTTAAAACCTAGAAACTGCCTTCCCTGCTATTGGGGGGTGAGGGAATGAGTCCTGGCTTAGTCTAATGTCGCCTCAACTATAAAATGTTGTTCAAGGGGGACTAGATGATCTCTTTAAGATGCTTTCCAGCCCTGACATATTATCACAGAGCTCTTGCTATCTGTTACCACATAGGAAAGTACCCTGGATGACTGAAAAGGAGTTCCTCAAAACACAAATTTCATGTATTAGTGTGACTAGAAAGGCTGACAAGTGATGGGCATCATCAGGAAAGGAAGTGGAAATAAACAAAATTAATTTCCCTCCCTTGGCCAAACCGAGGTATTGAAGTATAGTAGCTGGTTTTGCCTGTTGTACCTCAAGGAAGATAAATAATGGGTGTTCCAGAGGGGGCGGAGTCCCATGCAACTACAATGAGAACACCTTTGGAACTAAAAATAAAGAGAGCCAGAGTCTAGAACACTATTATTTGGAAGGATTCTCAGAAGCTCACAAAAGATCACTTGGGAACATAAAAAGCAGCTGATGCACATCAGCCTCACCCTAAAAGAATAAAGCCCGAAATATCAATAGAAACCCAGAGAAAAAAAAACAGGCCAGGTGGTCAGTAAGCGTAATTAATAACAAATCATCTTATATTTGTGTACCATTTTATACTTTCAAGTGGTTTCAAAGCCATCACCTCATTTGAAACGTGTAATCCAATCGAGGCTGGTAGTAGTCCTGGCTCTAAACTGAATTAGCTGAGTGATCCTAGGTAAGATATTTTAAAAATATGTACCACAGCCTCCTTATTGGTAGAATGAAAAATGTATGCCCTATCCCTCTCACTGGTGCCTGTGAGGATCAGGTAAGGATAAAATCAAATCATTGACTTGCTTCACACATACAGATATTCTCATCCTATGTTCACAGATCATAGATACAAAGCAAGTTTTTAAGGAAAGCAGCAAACGTTTGGAAATTCATCCAAACACATGGCTGACAAAATGGACACTCCCCCACAAGTTTTATGGAGGACCATGTGTCTAACTGCTGTATTTCCCATGCTCCTAAATCTCCCTTATTAGACTGGGGTCCACCCAAGCAAAAAAATGTCTCTCTTCTCTAAAACCCTTCTTGTGCATCTGGAGAGCTCAGGACTGGAGGCTGACTACGGACTGACAGCTCCAGAGCCAGTTCCTGTCTAATAGGTTATTAAAGCCTACTTAATATATTCTAGTATGTGGATTTAATGATATGTTCTTTACAATAATTAGCTCCTAAATCCAACTAATGGCTACTTTATACAATATAGTCATCACAGACATTAAAATGAATATCAAAATAGCACAACTGAAGACCTAAATCTGCTACAAACACAAAAGATTAATCTAAGTAACCAAGAAACAGATTTGCCAAGGTAACACATGATAATTGACAGGAATCCTAAATACAATTCATAACACTTTTATCTTAATGCAGATTACACTGGCAGTTACAAGGTTAGGGAACAAATGAAGAACAAACTTAATTTACCTACTGCTACCAGTATAGCTTTTTAATATCTTTTTTGAACTGCCTTTTCCATCCTCTGTTATCCAACAAAACCTTTGTAAATTTTTAAATGTTCAATGGCACACCTGGATAGGCAGTCATAGCTACTTCTGCACAAGAAAACTAGCAGTTAATGTATGTAGGGCATGTGTTTCAGTGTTAAGCTGAGTACCCCAAGTTCAGGTCACAAATAAGGGACAGAGAACAGAAGCCTATTTGAAATCAAGCTTCTACTCCCCTGGGAACCACATGGATCCTAGCAACACTGAACAAAGGGCTATAGACAAAGCAATAGAGGATTCTGGACCGTAAACCATTTTTCTATCTCTGAACTGTATACATTCACACACTTCCCTGTCCAGCATTAGCTCTGTCTACCATGCACATGGGCGATGCAACCATCTGGGTAAATTGTAAATGCTGGGATTTTCTGTTTCAGGAGGATTCGGGATTATATAATGAGTTTGTTATCAGATCGCTTGGTCTCTGTCAGAGGAAGATCCAAAGACCGGGGACACTGTTCATCAAGCAAGAAGTCTGACCTGCAGGAAACTGACACAAAGCCCACAGTCAGCCAGTTAGAGCTCTGCCAGGGAGACAAGAACCCAAGTAGGACAAGTCTTACTAGGGACACTTTACTAACCCAAGTAACTCTAGTGTCCGTTCAGGTGAACCCCACACGGAGAAGGGAATGTTAGCACGTTTACTCAATCGCCGCACCACATACTTTAACCATCTAGTAGTCTTAGTAGCTTATATGCTTTTTAAAAAAGATTTATTTATTTATACAAGAACCAGGGAACAGGGCAGAGGTGTGGGGGGGTGAGAGGATTCACTAGAGACAGAGTGGGGAACAGAACAGGCAGACTGACTGAAACACACAGCTGTGGGGAGCAGTGGGCGACACAGGAGAGGTCTGCTGTGTCATGTGGGTCACCTCCCTGGCTGGGGATAGAGCTCATGCTGCAGTGGTTGTGGACAGCTTCACAGTGCTACATATTAATCCCGTGAGCCACCAGGGAGGCCCCACTTATATGCTTTTGAATGGAAAATACTGGAGTTGGGAGACCGATTTCAAAAAGAAATCTACCTGCTTATGGTTCTGGAGAAGGGGGCAGATAAAAAGAGAGAAACTGTAGAAAGAGCCACAGGCAGCAGGTGTCCACAGGAGACTCTTAGCAGAGTCTTTATTCATGAAAGTAGAGAGAGAAATATATACTGGAAAGAGAAAATAAAAAGGGGACAAGCAGTGTGCGCAGGAGAAAAACGAGTTGAAATTCTCCCAACACCATTCATCTGGTCTTCTCACTTTGGAGCATGATCTAGCACACTGGTTGGGAACCACTTCTCTAGTCTCTGCACACTGCTCAGTGCTAAACACAAGGTTTTGGGGATACAGACAGTAGGACCATACTACCTTGGAGCCAAAATTGCATGCAAAAAGTGAACAGTTGTGAAACTCTTCCCAACTGCCCTATATCCCATTTCAATGTTACACTTCATATTTTAATGATGCAGTATTCTAAGCCAAGACACACAGTTTAAGTGAGGAAGTATTTTGCAAACACAGTGCCTCATTTTCCCCTTTGGGCAGGAAAGGACAAAAGCTTTATGCTAAGTGGAAGTGGAGCCCCCGCTGGCCTCCACTAGCAGCCAATTCCCAAGACTGAACAGCTAGAGAGTTACCAAGATCCATAAAGACTGAATGACAGACACACACAAGGAAGAGCAGGTATCTCTGAACAGTCACTTAAGCCACATACTGTGCCTTAGCTCTGTCTTCACCTCTTTATTCAGGGCTCTGTGTCTCTGCTGAGAGACAACTTGAATGCTACCGGATAGAGTATAAAGAGGACACTCTCCTCTTCACCAAGCCAGTGAGGTTTACTGAGTGGTAAAGGCATACTCCTTTCTCAGCTTCCTTCTCCACTGTCATGGTGTCAGCAGATTTTATGGGAGGAGAGATGAGGGAATGGACAGGCTCACTACCCAGAGCAATTTTTGGGTGCAATTATGAGACTCCACTGGCACTGCTTTAAGAACTACAAGTTGGAGCAAGTCACCCTGCACTTACAGGAGGGATTAACTAAACCAATTTCATGTAAATCAATTTGCACTATTCAGATGATATATTCATGAAGCAACCAAGTCACTCCAAATTTCAGCAGTACTTTCCAGAGGTGGCCTTGGAAGGCACAACATGCTAGATGAGAAGTCTAACAGTCATGAAAGTAAATGGGAGGGCCATATCTGACACTGTCCTTCCCTATCCTAATCCTAGAGCTGCAAAGAAGAGGCAGGCCCCAAACAAGTAGGGGGCCAAGATACTAGGCCAAGACTGGGACTTCAGCCCAGTCAGCAGAGGACTCTGCATGCACGTTGTAGGCACTTAATAAAGTTGTTGACTCACCACTGCTAGATGCTAATCATACAGCCATGCCTGAAATTATTTATGTCACTTTTCAGTAGAAATTAACTAACTGCCCCCATATATAGGCTAAAAATGGGCGAGGTTATGTTTTCAAATGAGTCTGACTCAGATGGTTAGGTTGGAGTACATTAGATATGATTCACACCTCGACTTAAAATAATCACCATTACTCTGTTTGCCTAGTTCTATGTATGTTTTCATTCAGTTGTACATGCATCAGGAAAAAAATAGACTTAGGAATTAAGTACAGTGATAGATTTGGCTCCCAGAGGGGCTAACAATGGCAAGTTAAGATTTCCAGTAAACTAGGGTTCTTGCTTACACGTGGTCAAACTATTATCCTTATAAAAGGTAAATAAAGTACTTTCTTTGAAAAGTATAATGCTCATCGCTTCTCGGCCTTTTGGCTAAGATCAAGTGAAAAGTATAATGCTCAGAGTTTATAGAACCCTTTCATCTTCAAAGGGCCAAGCCAAGACTCACAATACCCAGCACACAATATTATGCCTTTTACACAAGTGCATCAAATATGAAAGAAAGGTCACAGGAAGGCACTAAGACCATAAAGCCAATGCAACATCAGATTTGGGGTGAACCGTCTGATCTCCTTGGCTTCTAGACCTGTATTTCAGTCACATAAATCAAGTTGTGAAGAACAATCACAAGAAAACTAATTCACATTATATATCTATACTAAGTTAATTGATTGGGCAGGAATATATCAAAATAGCACTGTTTCCCCCTCAGGGCAGTGATGGGTAGAAGACAGGATGTGAAGGTTAAGGATAACCAGCAGGGAAGCGTCAAAGCAGGGGAGGATATCTTCCTAGGCAGCGTTCCCCTCCCCTCATATTGGAACACTGCCAGAGAAACATTTGAGTAGTGGAAGGGGAACAGAATAGGGTAAAAGGCAGCCCTTAGGGTCGAACTTGCCAATCAGAGGAATCAACCTCTACACAGCACTTGTCTGTCTGCCTAGTCTCCAATATATTTCTTTATAATGGCTCCCAGTCAGAGACGCACCGCCATCACTTCACCGACCCCACACTCGGAAATGCCCAAAAAGGCAAACTGGTTGAGGAGCAAGAGGCTGCAAGGCTGAAGGCTGGAAGTGCACGGGTTGATGGGGAAGTCTAGGGCATGGGTGGGCTCTGAAGGGAGATTTGAGTGGGCAGGTCGGTGTGCAGGAAGAAGAGGAGTGGGTGTAACGGTAGACAGGGGAGGGTGGAAGAGAGCGAAGCACTCACGACCCCAGGATCGCAATTTTCTGCTCTAAGAACCGCTCTAAGAACTGCCAGAAATCACCTGCGGCACACGAAGTGCTAAGTTGCCCCCACCTTATCATCCCCCTAAATTTTCTGTCGGTCTACCCCGCCGTTTTTGACTTAATTCCTACGAGTCCGGAATGGAAAGCCCCCACCGCTCCCGGGTTCAGTAACAGTCTGTCCCGTGGACCCATGTAAGTTTCCCCTCTCCCCCCACTGGAGCTGGTTCCGCAGCTAGGCCAGAAATAAGGAACCACCCAGACCCAGCCTTGAGAATCGCTCCCCTGGCAGGAAAGGGATTAAGTTTCACCGGGCCTCCCGCCGGCCGGGTGTCCGCAGCATCTCGGCGGCTGCAGCAGCCACCGCCCCGCAGACGGACTGCCGGCTGAGGGGTGCCACCCGGGCCAAGGAGGCAGCCGGCCGCGGGAGCGTGGGAAGGCGGCAATACCCTTTCCCAGCCTCGCGCCCCGGCGCCGGGGACCCGGCCGGGCCGCGCGGGAGGCCTCCGCCCCGCACCCCAGAGTGCAAACTCCGTCCCAGGAGAGCAGCGACAGGCGCCCGGGCCCCATCGGCACACCAGGGAGCCAGCGATGACCAGATCCCCGCTGCAGCCGCCGCCTCCCTCCCCGCGGGCCCCGCCACCCCACCCCACTGAGCCCCGGAGCCCTCGGCCCGCGCCGGGCCCCAGCGGCACCTGAGAGGCGGCCACAGCCGGGACGACCTCAGCGCGGGCGGTGGCGCTCGCCCCCGGGGGCCGCGGCAAGGGGGCGCGTTTTACCCATAGCGTTCCCGGGTGCCAGCCATCTCTTCCGCGCGCCCGCGGGGGCCGGGCGCTCGTCTGCCTCCGGCGCGAACAGGCTCGGGCTCCGGCGCGAGCTCCCGGGCCGCCGCCGCCGCAGCCGCCGCCGTGGCCGCCGCCGCTCTAGGCCGCCGCCCGCCTTCGCCACCGCCGCCGCGCAGCAGCC
>JAGFMF010011954.1:492446-507967 GCA_019455555.1 Galemys pyrenaicus
AAGGGGGGGGGGGAAGTGGGAGCCAACAGGCCAGGGCTGACGCCCCGAGGGAGCTCTGGGAAGGGCCCCGGCAGCAGGGGCGCTCGGCCACCTTCCCGGGCTCACCTTCCGCCGCCCCCGCCGCTCCCAGCTCCCCCAGCCCCTCCTTCGGAGGCGCGTTTACAGGTTTTCTCCCCCGGCGGGAGGGACCAGAGAAACCTGAGCAAGCAAAGGCAGCGGGTGGGTGGGGTTCTGGTTACTACTGTACCTACCAGCTGATTCCAGCAGCCTTTCCTCCAGCGCCCTGTCATCTTGAAGGAAGACACACCGAGAGGGACCCGGGCGCGCGTGTGAGGGTGTGTGTGTGTGTGTGTGTGTGTGTGAGAGAGAGAGAGAGAGAGAGAGAGAGAGAGAGAGAAAGCAAGAATACAGAATGTGTAAAATGCAGACTATAGCCAAACTCTTCTTCCAGCCACCAAGCCCCTGGTCCCACAAACCCCCAAAACACCGAAATGGCCTTTGCAACCAGCAAGGAGAAGAGAGGATAAAGCTGTTCTATGTAAAGTTAACTACAGAGTAAAACAAAAATTGTGGAGGAGACAAAAAAGGGCAGACAATTGAAGGAAACCCAACCCCTCTTTCTTTTTACAAAGAGAGAATGGCTGCACTTTATTGGCCTTGAGCAGAAGTAGTAGGGATGGATTAAAGCCACCAAAATTTAAAAAGCAAGAAAACAAACAAAACATCCAAAGTACAGTTTCATTTGCACATTCAAAACCTCAATGGGCCAAAATAGAGGGTCATAACTAAAAAGAGAATGAGGTGGATGCCAGCTCTCCAGGTATTCAATATCCCCATTATGCTAATTGGTCCTTCTGGAACCCTGGAATGCGCCTGGTCAGGAGACATCCTGTCTACTGACCTATCTTGGCTTAGAAATCACCACCCCACTCACTAGGAGGATGGGAGAGGGCAGAAGGAAGGGTTCCAGAGGAGACTAGCTCCTAAATGGGGAATAAGAGGAGATGATTGGAAAAGAAGCAAGAAAATGGGAGGAACCCCCCCACACACACATAGGCCTCCCTATACAGTGCATGGGAAAGAATCCAGAAAAACTAAGGTAACTCTGGGCGTATCCCAACAGGGAACTAATAGTAATTAGCCAACACCCCTGTTAAACAATGTGCTAAAGAGCACTGAAGTGGAAACAGACAAAAATCACAACCAGGCTATCCTGATGAAACTCTGGCCCTCACAGGAGTAAAAGTTAGTGAGTCACACCATAAGCACAGGCAACAAGAGCAAAAATAGACAAGTGGAAGTGCATCAGATTTAAAAATTTCTGTACAGGAAAAGAATCAACCAAGCAAACAGGCAAGAATGCAGGAAAAATATTTGTGAACCATATATCTGAATATGGACTGAACTTCTACCACCCCATTAAAAAAATAAATAACCTAATTTTAAAATGGGTAAGAAACTTAAACAGACATTTCTCCAAAAATGCACACAACCAACAAGCATATGAAAAGATATTCAACATCCTTAATCATCAGGAAAATGCAAATCAAAACCACAAATCGCTATCACCTCACACCAATTCATGTGGCCATTATTTTTTGAAAAAAAGAAAGTAAGGGTTTGGTGAAGTTAGGCAGAAATTAAAACCCTTTTACAGCATTGGTGGGAATGTAAAATGGTACTTCACCTATGCAAAACAGTACCGAGATGCCTCAAAAAATTAAAACTAGAACTACCATATGATTCAGCTATTCCACTTCTGGAAATCAGTCCAAAAGAATTGAAAGGAGAATCTCAAAGAGACAGTTGCACTGCCATGTTTGTTGCAGCATTATTCACAATAACCAAGAGGTAGAAGCAACCTAAATATCCATCTATAGGTGAATGGTTAAAGAAAATGTGGCACATGGGTGAAGTGGAATGTGACATATACATTCAACCCTGGTGGTACAAGAGGTTTAAGTCTAAGTATTGAAGTTATTCATGACCCACATGGCACAGCAGACCTCTCAGGTCTTGCTCACTGCTCCCCTCAACAGTGTAGTCTGAGCTGCCTGGTCTGCTCCCCACTCTGTCTCTGGTGAATCCTCTCACCACCACCACCCCTACACACCTCTAGTCTACACCCCAGCTCTTGTATGCATAAATAAAATAAATCTTGAGAAAAAAAAAGGGAAATCATGCCATATACTATGATATGGATGAATCTTGAAGATAATATGCCAAGTGAAATAAGGACAATTTCTGCATGATTCCACTTACAAGAGAGAGGTATTCAAAGCAGAAAAACTCATAGAAACAAAGTAAAATTGTTAGGGGGAAAGACCCTCCTAAATGGATTACACAAATAAGTTATAAACTTCGGCCCCCATTCCAGACCTACAAAATCCAAAAACTACAAATCCCATAAGATCATCATCGAAGAGCGGATCACTGGGACCTGAGGGTGGAGTTAAGCAGCCAGGCTAAATATAAAAGCAAACACGTAGGCCTTGGGGGGGTCACTTTTTCCTAGGGAGCCATCTCTCAGGGCACCGTTGGGTTCCAGCTCCAAGTAACTAGTAAGATATTTACAAATCTATAGCCCTCTCTTCCCCTTGTGTTATTCACTACACTATTTTCCTTTCCCTTATAAATAAAACCCTTTATTAACCTTTGTTATGTGTGCCTGCGGTTGAAACATTATAAGTGCCATTCAAGCTCGCAAGTAAAAACGCAGTCAGGCAAACCCATTTTATATTAGAGTTGCCCTGTAACAAAATGATGGTGCCAGAGTGTGAGGGAAAGGGAGGGAAGTTTTTCTGTGGGAGCAGAATTTCAGTCATGTGGGATTGGACTGGGAGGAGGGAATGTCTGGGGAATCTGTTACACAACAATGTACATGAGGTTGAAAATACTCTACACTTAGAAATTGTTGGGACAGCCAATTTCATGTTTCGTGTTTTTTGCCACAATAAAAAAATTAATTTTTTAAAGTTAATGAGCAACAAGGAAGCTGACCCTATATAATGAAGGAATGCATAAATAGGAATTACATATATACATGTGTATGTGTGTATATATATATCAGATATCGTTAAATGAAAAATGCAAGTGCTGCATGATTTGCTATTACTGGGTAAAAAGAAAGGGACAGGATATATATCCACATAGTTTTTGTGTGCATAGACTCCAGGAAAGATGCCTAAGAAATGGATTACAACACACTGTATGGGGCAGTCAAGCATAGGAGGAAAAAATATTTAACATTGTATTTGCCTTTTTGTCTTGTTTGAATTTTTTATGATATTGGTGTATTACCTTTCCAAAAAGTACTTTTTAAAGAACTAAGAGCACAGAGACAGAAAATAAAATAGAGGTTATAGGGACTGAAGGGCTAAGGGAATAGGAGCTACAATTTGATGGTTTTACAGTTTCTACTTGAAATGATGAAAAAGTTGTGAACCTAGTGGTGCAGTTTACACAATATTGTGAATGTACTTAATGCCACTGGATTGTACACTCAAAATGGTTAAAATGGCAAAATTTTATGCCATGTGTGTTATGCCGCAATAAAGCAAATTAAAAATAAAAGAACGAGGGGACATAAGAGCAGGTAGAACTTACTGTTATTCGTGCAAGAAAACAGGCACAGACTGTCCCTGACTTACACGTTCTGACTTATGATATTTCAACTTCACTATGGTGCAAAAGTCATAGGCCTTCAGTGGAAATCGTCCTTTAGATTTTGAGTTTTAATCTTTTCCACAGTAGCAATCTGCAGTACAATGCTCCGGAATGATGGTGGGCATCTACAGTGAATTTCAGCTCACAGGCAGTCACTTAAACACCAGGATAAACGATCAATACTCTACTGTAGTTTTTCACTTTCAGTGTAGCATTCAACATATTAGGAGATATTCTAATATGTTAGAAAATGGGCTTTGTGACAGATGATTTTTTCCAACTATAGGTGAATACAAGCATTCTGAGCACACCAAAGTAGGCTGAGCTAAGCTGTGATGTTTGGTAGGTTAGGTATATTCAATGCATTTTCAGGTTATGGTGTTTGCAACTTACGATGGCTTTATCAGGATGCACTCCCTCATCAATAGAGGAAAATCTGTATATGCCAACAAACACAAAGTAAAAAACCTGGGCGCATACTATCAATAGTATGAGCCTACAGTTGCAAGGGGTGTTGAGGGAATCTCTCAGTTTGATTCTATATGCTTTATAACTGTTTGAATATTCTATGAGAATCTCTTGTAGTTAAAAAAATTTGGAAGGTATATTTGAAAAAAATCCAACATTGAGTCAGAACTCAAGTTATCGCTGAGAATTCTTTAATCTCAATTGATATGATCCCTTCACAGACCTGGAGAGGTTTCTAAAATGTATCGTGAGTGGATTCACAACAGTCATGCCCGAACCCAATCAGCTAGCGCTTTTACCAGAGCGTGGAGAGCAAAGTGGGCAAGGGGCCCAATGTTGACTGTTGGAGGCCGATGGGTGGCTTGGTGGTGGGTGTGGTGTGGTGTGAAAAGCATCTGAAAGGGGTGATCCTGTACCTCTGGATCCTGCACAGTGTTGGAAACCAATGCTACCTCAATTAAATGAATAAATAAATAAATAATGTCCAACAATTTTTTGAAGGATACATAAAATGTGAATAGTAGTCAGTTAAGTCTGTAGGGTAATGGACTATTTTTCTCTTTATGTTTGCTTTCTCTTCTTTGTAATAATATATTGATTTTGCAATAAAAACTTTTGAGAGGGAAAAAAAAGTTAGCCCTTGGCAGAATTGGCACTTAGAAGAGATTTGTTTTTAATGGACTTTATTTTCTTTAAAAAAAAAAAAAGCACCATTCCTTTACTTTTTAACAGTTTTTCCTCCATCTGAGTTTCCTGGGCTTTCAAAATAGTCCCTGGTTTATTAGAGCCCTGTACACAATGCCTGAACCCCATCTTCCCTTTCTAGGCTGTCCCTCAGCTTGTGGACCTTTCCTTGTCCTCCTCAAAACATAACTGCTTCTGGGGTCCCTATTACAAAGGGCCTTACTGATTAAGTATTTCAAGCAGCTAATTTAAGTCCAATGTTAATAGCTTCATTTGTCTATTAGTAGTTAATGTTTTAATTTTAACAGAAGTCTTCAATGCATTAAATCAAAGGAATGACTAATAGTGTGTGTGGGTGGGGATGAGAGTTGGGGAGATTTTCCTAATCACATCACATAAGCAGCTGCTTTGAAAAATCCCCACTTTCGGTGGTTTTATGCCAATTATCACTAAATGTATTAAAGTAAATGTTTTGTGTCTGGCAGGAGATGCAAAATTGGCTGGGAGTGTGATGAAATTATTTGTTTATAATTATTTAATGGTTACCTTTGTATACAACATGTGTTGATCCTATTAACAAAATAAATAGGGCCAATGGGGGAAAAAAGATGTTTGACAGATTCAGCTTGAGGTGTTTAATTGAATTAATTGAGGCCGACTCATCACATCACAGTCCTAGCATATGAAAGAGACAGCTCATGGGCTCTTTTTTCCAGCTAAGAATGTAGGGGGGCGCAGAGGGGGGGCTAGCTTCAGATACTTGTTACAGAGAGAAGCACAGAGCATAGTCTGTTTCAGAAGGAAAACTCACAGAAGGGAGATTTTGTTGCATGAGAGAATTGTTGCTTCGGCAGAATGGAAGCTTCATACTGCTCTCAAAAGAAGAAGCTAGTTGTCCGAAATCCAGAGGCTGACCAAAGGCTTTTATAACCAGGGGGTTCTTAACAGGATGGTGAGAAGAAAAGTATTTTGGCATGGGCTCATCAATAGCACATTGTTTTAAAACTAGTTGTGAACGGGTCCTGTAAGCAGCTCAAGAGACAGTGGTTCAAAATAAATATGTTTTCAGTACGGAGAAATGGCATGCTTCTGGTACTTCTTAGTCTCCTTTGATCTATGTTTTAGTATGCTTTTATTATTTTTGTGATTTGTCTGAATGTATTGTGTTTGTTTCAATCAACACATGTGTTTTCTATTCTATATTACTTTGGTAAATATTGTCCTGGAGTTTTAATTAGTCTTCAGGCTCAAGCCCAAACCTTCCTGCTAGCTTTGCCTTGTGACCAGCAGCACTAGGTCCCTTAGAGTTTGGCCTCTAAGTTGGCACATCCTCCTGCTTTCCCTCCCATATCACAGCTTGTTTCTTCCTCCCCTTCTGCCTCTGAAGGTTGGGGTGCCCCCAGTCTCCGTCCTTGATTCTCTTCTCCATCTACACTACTCCTTAGGTGACCTTCTCAAGTCTAATGGGTTTTTTTAAGATTTTTTTTATTTATACAAGAACTGGGATACAGGTCAGAGGAGTGGGGGCGGTGAGAGGATTCACCAGAGACCAGAGACACCGTGGGGGACAGAAAAGGCCCATTGACTAAAACACACTCCTGAGGGGAGCAGTGGGCGAGACAAGAGAGGTCTGCTGCACCATTTGGGTCCCCTGGCTGGGGATCAAACCCATGCTGCAGTGGCTGCGGATGCTTCATAGTGCTGCATTTAACCTCTTGTGCCACCAGGGAGGCCTGAGTCTAATGGTTTTAAGTATGATCCCAATTTTATCTCCCCAGCTCATAACTCTCCCAAGTCTAGATATACATATCCACTGTTCTACTCCTTCCTGTCTCAGAATATGGCACAATCTAACTGCTTAAATTCGATACAAAAGTTCCCCCATTTATGATGTTTTCATTTACCATGTTTTCACTTTACTGTGGTGTGAAAGCTATATGTGTTTAGTAGAAACAACCTGGCCATACATGTAATGCTGGACAGCAGAAGTTATCAGTAGCACCAGCTCCTAATCAGCATTTTAGATTTAAGATATCTTTTATTTTTATGGGTTTATCAAGAGGTAACCCCATTGTCAGTCAAGGGAGATATCTACTGAGATGTCATCGTTGACCCATTCTTCCCAACAGCCAACAGTCAAGTCATCAAGTCTTATGTAGTTCTCTTCACTTCCATTTTTGCCCCGTTGCAGTCAGTACTGCAGCCAGAGTGATCTTTTCAATTTGGACATCTGATCATTTTACTCTCACCTCTGCTCTGATCTCCTTTCAACTCCAGCAGCATAAAGTTCAAATTAAAGTGGTCTATAAGATTGGCATTAGCTGGTCCCTGCCTACCCCTCCAACTTCATCCCGTTCCACTTTTGCCCTTGACCATGTCTGTCAAATACCATGGGCTTTTGAACCACAAGCTTTTAGCCACCCAAAGGAACTTAGATGTTCTCTTTCCTCTGCTGGAGCACTCTTTTTTCTTTTTTTAAAGATTTATTTATTTATGCATACAGGAGCAGGGGTACAGGCCAGAGTCACGGGAGGTGAGAGGATTCACCAGAGACAGAGTGGGGAGCAGAACAGGCAGACTGACTGAAACACACTGCTGAGGGCAGCAGCGGGCGAGGCATGAGAGGTCTGCTGCGCCATGTGGGTCCCCTCCCTGGCCGGCGGCAGGGATTGAACTCGTGCTGCAGTGGCTGTGGTTTGCTTCATAGTGTGCTGCCTAACCCGCTGTGCCACCAGGGAGGCCCTGCTGGAGCACTTTTGCTTCCCCTCTTCACATGACTGTCAAGTGTTTTTCTCAGGTTACACTTTATCTAATTGGAGAAGCCATCCCTAATCACCTTATCTTAAGTGATCATTCACATTGTTCTTTAATATAGCACCTTATTGTCTTCAGGGCACTTATCACTATCTAAAATCACCATATATGGGGCCTCCCTGGTGGGGATTAAGCAAGGGATTAAGCACCACAGTACAAAGCACTCTGCAGCCACTGCAACACTAGTTCGATCCAGGCCAGGGAGGGGACCCACATGGCGCAGAAGACTTCTACCTCGCCACTACTCCCATCCACATTGTATTTCAGACAATCTGCCTGTTCTGTTCCCCACTCTGTCTCTGGTGAATCCTCTCACCCCTGCACCTCTGGCCTGTACCCCTGCCTTTGTATGCATAAATAAATAAATCTTAAAAAAAATCACTGTATGTGTTTATTGTATGTTCTTTCCCCCATGCACACACACCATTTCATGAGAGTAAGAACTTAGTCTGTCTTCATCATTGGTTTATCTCTAACACCTACAACAGTACCTAGTAGGTGCTGATATTTGCTGGATAAGTAGAAATAAACAGGAAAGAGTGTAGTCCAGAGATGTCCCTTACCACCTTGATATAGACTTACCTTATCAGTCTTCAAGGAGAATTTTACATATGGGAAAGACCTCTTGCAGAGTGAGTGCATTTATAGTAATTTCATGCCAGGAAGCCACAGACATTACTCAAAGCTTCTACTACCTATACACCATCAAATCACAAACTGACTCAAAAAACACTAGTGTTCCTCAAGATAGTAACTGGTGCTCTAAGGAAAAAGATTTTGATTAAATAAGTTTAGGAAATGTTGCACACTAGATCTTCCTCTCAGAGATTCACAGCACACATTAGCATATTAAGACTTCAAGAAGTTCTGCCAGAAATAAAACCAATTTTAGCTTTGTTTAGCATTTTCCAAATATATTTGACCATAGAACTTTCATATTCTATTCATTTATTAATATCTCACAGAACACTATCTTCTCTCTAAGATTTTGGAATCACTGTTATATAGACAATATAGATATAGGTACAGATGTGTGTGCATGTATAAAATATAGATATGTATATGTATAAAATATATATAATAAATCTTAATAATAATTAACTTAAGATCCATGATGATAAATTCCAACTCAAAGACACTGGTGAAATGAGACCAAGTGAGATTCATGTATAAAATAAGGCAATGATTGGAGATAATACTTTGTGCAGAGGAGAGTCCTGCCGTGGTTGCCAACTAAAATAGGGCAGAGGAGAGGGCTCTGAGACCAGAGAGTCACCAAAAATCCCCAAAAGGCTACAAATCAGAATCAAGGGTTATAGCAAGAGGGGCTATGGCCTAAAAGAAGACAGTGCCCAATACAGCGTCCACAATCTCACCCACGTGCACAATCGCAAGAGACTTCAGACTACAAGAATAACAAGCATGGGGTTTATTTTACAAATGGAAAAAATAAAAGGCTTACTTTAACCACAAATGGCTGGCTGCTTCATCTAGATTGCGTCAGTGATGGTTGTCACCGGTTACCAGGAGTGCTGGACAGCACTGGCAAGTAGCGATGGCTACCACTGGTCTGCAGAGGCAGTGTCAAAGACACCCAATGTTAACAGCTCTTTGCGAGTTGCTGAGTTATACCAACAACGAACAATTCTTTGAGACACCAGGCCCAGGGACTTTGGTGCTCCTTTCAGTCAATGTCAGAGGCAGGACTGAGGCCCAGCCTCTGCAGAGTCCTTCAGCCTCTCTCCCCTCTTCAGAGGGTAGCTGCTGGATTCCTCCCTTCTTCTTTCTTCTGAGGCTGGAATCACCTTTTCCTCTTCAGGGACTGGTGTCGTCTACTCCTATTCAGGGTTCTCTGCTTCCTCTGCAGGGACTCTTCTTCCTCAGGGCTGTTGCTTCTCTGGGGCTCTCAGGCTCCCTCTGACCCTGGCTTATCTCGACTTTCAGAGTGCCCCACCTACCAGTCTGATTGGACTATTTTTCAATCCTGTGGCTGATTGGTCTATTCCATAATTCAGGAAGTATACTTTACCACAACTGACTTGTGGTGAGAGGCAGGATCCTGGTAACAAAGCACCAGTCAACTCATAGCTCACACCTGATTGGTCCATTCCAAGATCCAGGAAGTACACTGTTACATAAAAGGTTTCTGAGGATCAACTGCCACAGTCTTGTGGTGGAGCAGCAGGGTAAGAGAACACCACTGCTCCTGCTGGTTCCAACACTGAAGCACCTGGCTTCCGGTAGCATTAATACTGGCCTGTTAGGAGAGCATTGGCCTATAGTGGGTTAACAACGCTGCTCTAAATTAATTCAAATCTTCTAACCTGGATGAATTATTCCCTAGGTTACTGAGAAACTGCAATTAAGATCAATGAACCACCGTCAGTGATGCTTGGGAAATTGAACATAGAGGATAAGTACCAGCATCAGATCCTCAAAGACTAAAGATGAACTACTTTCAAAAGGGAAAAGAGTGAGACTTCTGATATTAAAAAGTACAGGGGAGGGAGAGAGGGTAAAGGTGTATAAGGGATGTCAGAGGGGGGGAAAGAGGAGAAAAAAGGTTGATTCTGCAAACTACAGACCTGTGGGCTTAAATTTTATCTGAGACAAGGTTCATACTACTTTTTTCTTACCCACTTCAGCACTTCTTTCTGTTCCTTAAAATTTCCAATCTCATCCCTGCCTAGGGCCTTTGCATTTGCTAAATTAGAGGCTAGATTAAGCAAACTTTTTCTGTAATGAGACAGACAGAAAATATCTTAAGCTGTTTGAGCCACATGTTCTCTATTACAACTATTCAACTCTACCTTTGAGAACAAAAGCAGTCATAGAAATGTATAAACAATAAAACTATTTGAAAAAAAATGGGTTGTGAGTCAAATTTGACCTCAAGGGCCATAGTTAGTTGACAAGAAGTGCACTTTGCCAAGATTGCTTTGTCTAATTCCTTTTTGTTCAGAATTCAATTCAAACATTGTCTCACAATACACCATCCAATCTAAAGTAACTGTGCTTTGAATTGTCTTTATCTACCAATTTCAATTATTTTCATAGCACCTATCACTAACTCATGCTTTTGTTTATCGGTTTATTCCCCCTACACTACACACATACACACCAGAATAACTAACATTTGTTGAACTCTTATTATACGCTTTATACTGCTCAAAGCACTTCACATATATTAGCTCTTTTCATCTTAATAACCTCCTGACAATAATCCTTAGTACCCCCATTTTATAGAAGAGAGGAATAAGGCTGAGGAACAAAGTAATTTATCCATGGCCACGTAGTTTAACAGATGGCCAAGATTTAGAACTAAGCTCATAATCATTATGTTATTGTGATATTATGATTTATAAGAAATATATATTTGATTTTTATCCCTGTTTTTGGCCCAGAAAGTGTAAAACCCTTGGAATTTTCTAAGTAATGAGAACAGTAAAGGTGACTTTTTTTAGATTTATTTTTATTTATTTATGTATACATGAACTGGGGTGTAAGCCAGAGGTGTGGGGTATAAGAGGATTCACCAGAGACAGAGTGGGGAGCAGAACAGACAGATCTACTGAAATACACTGCTGAGGGGAGCAGCGGGCAAAACAGGAGAGGTTTGTTGAGCCTGTGGGTCAGCTCCCTGGCCAGGGATGGATGCAGTGGCTGGATAGTGTCATAGCGAGTGCTGGGACTTTAACCCCTGCGCCACCAGGGAGGCCCCATAAAGGTGCCTTTTGTAATGTTGTGATGTGACTTTTGGAAAGCACTTAAAGACAAGACAGGAACTGATTGTACACCAATGGTGTGATTAGAGGATTAGTCCTATCCTCCCAACCTCAGGGAGGGGAGAGGACCCACAGGTTCGATCAGTTATTTACGGCCAACAATTTAATCAGTCATGCCTATATAATGAATTCTCCACAAAAACAAAAAAAAGGAGGTACTACAGGGAGCGTCCACATTTACTAACACATGGAGATTTGAGGGAAGTAGGCCTTCTGAGGAAGCATGAAAGCTCTGCACCTTTTCTCCATATCTTGCTCTCTCTGTTTCTTCCATCTGATTGTTCTGAATTAACTCCTTTTATAATGAATTGGTGACCTAGCAAGTACAATGATTTTCTGAGTTCAGTAAGGTGCTCTATCAAATTAATCAAGGAAGGGAGGCATTAGAACCTCCAGGCTATGCCTATTGGTCAGAAGCAAAGGTGACAATCTGGACTTGTGACTGACGTCTGACATGGGAAGCAGGCACCCTTGTAGGACTAAACCCTTAACTGAAGTCTGACACTATGTCTAGGAAGATAGTGTGAGAATTGGGAATTGAATTGAATTGTAGGACAGCCAGGTGGAGTCAGAAAATTGATTGACTGTGTGGGGAACACCACCCCCATCTCCACCCCAACGTCCCTGCTACACATTAGAAGGCAAGTCTGAATCATAGCTATACTGCATCTCATTTATAAGTTCCATGAGTACAGGGATGTTATTTGTCTTATTTACTAATACTGAGGCTATAACAGAGCTTAGAACAATGCCTGACAAACAGGAAGTGCTCAATAAATATTTGTTCATTGAAAAGAATTTTAGGGTACTCGGATTTTTTAAAAAAGATTTATTTGATTTATTTATTTATGCATAGAAGAACTGTGGTGAAGGCCAGAGGATGGGGTAGGAGGATTCAACAGAGACAGGCAAGCTACTGAAATACACTGCTGAGGGGAGGGAGCAGGGGACATCGGAGAGGTCTGCCATGCCACGTGGGTCAGCTCCTTATCTGGGGATCTAACTATGCCAGATTGGCTAGTGGTAGTTTGATAGCGCTGAGATTTTAACCCTTGTGCCACCCGCGAGGCCCCGACATTTGGATTTTAAAAGGAAGATAGTTTTCACTAAGAAAAAGTTATATTAAACTTATTTCCTTCTTTGGTATGGCTGATAATAGGGAGAACAAGGAACAGGAAATATAATTTTGGATCTCTTTGGGTTTTAGCAAAGCATTAAATAAGGTTTTTCCTGGAATCTTTATGTTATCAGACCTTTCAGTATCATTTAACATTGCCGCTCTTTTCATATTTGTTTCCATGACACCACACTTTCCATGGCCCTTTTATACTTATAAGAGCAGTTTTACTTTGTTCTTCATATGATCCTCCTCCTCTGTCAACATATGGGTGTTGACCAAGATTCCATCCTGAGTCCTTGGTTCTCACTTTTCAAATTCTTCTGGATGGCCCCATCCATTCCTGTTGTCTTCATTTCTACCCTTGTTCTGATGATACCCAAATCTTTATCTCTAGACCAAAACTTAACCCAAGCCTGAAAGATCCCACAAGCACTTCAAATTTAACACATTGAAATCAAAACTCATTATCTCCTCCCCAAAACTATTCTTATTCTTATATCTCCTTTCAAGTCACTCCCACACCAGAAATCTGAAAGTCACTTTTACCTCCTTACTCTCTTACTCCCCCCAATAGCTAAATACTAACCCAATCTTGACAATTTTACTCCTCAAATATTTCTCAAGTTATCACACTCAGTAACTATAACCAACAATTAACTAACCTCTTTGCCTTTAATTTTAACTCTATTCAAGTCTCCACACAGATACAAGAACTAGCTTTTTAAAGTCCACATATGACCATGTAACACTCCGTTGTCTTCAAGATGGAGTCCAAGTGATGTCAGGGCCATACAAATCACCTCAAACTTGCCACTACTGTCTCACAGTTAATGTTTCAGCAGTACCAAACTGCTTGCAACGTTGTAGCTCTCTATTTTTTTTAAAGATTTATTTATTTATGCATACAAGCACTGGGGTACAGGCCAGAGGTGCCGGGAGGTAAGAGAATCCACCAGACAGAACAGGGGGCAGAACAGGCAGATTGACTGAAAAGCACTGCTGAGGGGAGCAGAGGGCCAGGCAGGAGAGGTCTGCTGTGCCATGTGGGTCACCTCCCCAGCTGGCAGCAGGGATCGAACTCGTGCTGCAGTGGCTGTGGTTTGCTTCACAGTACATTGCTTGCATTGCTTAACCCACTGCACCACCAGGGAGGACCCACGTTGTAGCTCTCTAAACACGCTCATGACCTAGCTCATGCTGCAGCCTCTTCTATGATCATCTGCCCTGGCATTCACTCCTCCTTTACTTGTCCGATCATGTTTTCTTGTCTGTTCATAAACTTGTATTCCTCATTAGATTACAAGCTCCCTGAGGGCAGGGAATGCACTTTATTGAAAATTGTATCCATCACACCTTGTATAGTGCCTGACACATGAAAGTATCAATTTATGTTTGCTGAATCAGCAATCACTCAATTAGTGTTTGACATAGCATCTATTTTATGACTATAACACACTGTTGGCTTATTTAGTTGACTTATAACACCCTTATTTATTTTTCACACAATACAGGTAAACAATAGACTAGAAGAGGGACACCTAACTTGGCCCAAGATAAAGTGAGATAGAGAAAATGTACTAATTCAAACTTAAGTTGCAATGCTAAAAATAGAAAGTGTGGAACCAGGGAAGCAAGAGTGTTGGTCTATTCTATATGGTCAAACTATGTCCAAACAGCATTTTAATCACCGAGGTAAGCTGGATAATTCAATAAATGCCAATGTTTTGGAAAAATTAAAGCCAAACCTCAGGAATAGTTGAAGGAAAACATTTAACCATGATAAGTAAGGGAAAGCTATAAGGTATTTGATACTTTTCTTCAAATATTTGAAGGGCTGTGATATGGGTTCAATTGTGACCCCCAAAGATAAGTTGAAGTCTTAAACTCTGGAACTTCAGAATGTGACCAACTTTGAAAATGGGAGTCTTTGAGGCCTCCATGTGGCCTAAGGGTTAAGTTTCAGTGCTACCACCATGAAGGAAGGCCCATGTAATGGCCTGAGTTTGATCCCCATTCAGGGAGCTAAGCTACATGGCACAGCAGACCTCTCCTGTTTTGCCTGCTGTTCCCCTTAGAAGTGTATTTCAATAGCTCTTCCTATTCTGCTCCCTACTCTGTCTCTTGTGAGTCCTCTTACCACCCCCTACTCGCACCTCTGGCCTGCACCCCAGTTCTTCTATGCAAAAATAAATAAATAAAATATTTTTTAAAAAAAGAAAGTGAGTGTCTTTACAGATGTAATTCACTCAAAAGAGGTCATATTGGCATAGGGTAGACCTTTAATCCAACATAACTGGTGTCCGGGTAAATAGGAAATTTGGTTACAGACACAGAGTTAAGACAGTCATATAAAGATGGAAGCAGAGATTGCAATTATGCTGCCACAAACCAAAGAACCCCTCAGAAACTTGAAGTACCAAGGAAGGATTCTCCCTTAGACCCTTCAAAGGAAACAAATCCTTTGCCAACACTTTGATTTCAGAATCTGGCTTCTAGAACTGTGAGGCAATAAATTTCTATTGGTTTAAGCCACACAGTTTGTGGTACTTTTTAAGGCCATCACATGAAATTAATACTAGCTGTCACGGAGCAGAGGGACCAGATTTGTTCTGTGCAAAATCTAATGGATGGAAGATACAAGGAGACAGAAATTCTTTAAGTTGAATGGAAATCTCACAGTCATGTTATCCAAAGAGACAGTGAGTTGCTGTTGGAGCTGGCATGAGTCCAGCCTTGAGAGTTACATGATTGATGGTGATGATAAAATACAACTGCCAACTTTAACAGCTTTAATTATAATATAACTAGTGATATTTGAATGCTGGTTGGATATGTGATTCTATCAATATTGAATATATAGTATAATTTTTTAAAGATTCATTTACTTATGCATACAAGCACGGGGGTACAGGCCAGAGCTGGGAGGGGTGAGAGGATTCACCAGAGACAGAGTGGAGAACAGAACAGGGAGATGGACTGAAGCA